>VXBQ01006668.1:113384-123085 GCA_013400175.1 Phainopepla nitens
TAGCGTGCACCGTGGGTGCAGTTTAGAGCGGCAAGCACTCCACACGCTTGCTTCTTGGGTCCGAAGGTGACGGAGTGCAAGACAAACTGCCTTCTAATTCTTTTTTTTTTTTGCTTTTAAATGTTGTATCACAAAGGGCTATTAATCCTTTTTTAGCTTTATTTAGGACTTAACAGTAAGCCAAATAGCCATAGGTAGGCTATGCTGTTTATGTACGCATTCCAGAGCTGGGAAGGGGGAGGTAATTATTTACTGGCTTGGGGAGGCAGGGAGCTGAGCTGGCAGCTCTGCGGCGGTCGGCACGGGGGCAAGGATGGGACCTCACAGGTGCAAAACAAATGACACCCCGTAACCCCCACTAAAGGTGGGAGCTCCTTCCCTGGCTAGGGAGGAGGAGAATGTGACTACCAGTTCCTGGCTCCTGGTCAAATCCATCCCAGCATAAATCACACGATTAGATATCCTTACAATTTCAGAGCTGCCAATATTCTGGGACCATTTCAGCCTGAAAAATAAAAATGACACCAGGTGACAGCAGGGTAGCACATGGCTCAGATCCAATTCATTTTCCACTTTGCAGGCCCAGAGAATCAAAGTTGAAGGGAAGACTTAGTGGCTGGGCCAGCCACTGGGGCCAGCTGAAGGGGCCAGGGAGAGTGTGGTGAAGAATGAAGCCATTGTGATCCCTTCTCTCTTCTCCTGGAACTGGTGACTCTGCACTGCCCCCGTGACATGGTCACTCTCATGCTGCTGACCCTGATTGGCAAATCAGCCACAGGCTCATGGTATTTGGCAACGGTCTGGGCACTAATAGAGATTCCTACTAAAGGGATGGTGTAGGAGGGAGAACTCTGTAGTAGGAACAGGTGAACGTGTGTTATTGACATCATTTACGATTCAAAGTGCTCTACAGTGTCAGGAAAACATTTTCCCCCATTAAACAAACAATCTGCCAGACAGTTTCAGGCTCTGTCACTCCCTGTCAGTCTCCCCAGCAGCAGTTTGGCAGGTTCTGGCACACTACCTCCACTTTGATCTTGCAAAAAGAAGCCTAGCACTCAAAGAGGGGAAGTGGCCATCCCTGTTCTGTGACAAGCCTTCACTCACTGTGGTCAGCAGGAAGTCAGAGGGATGCTCTGTCAAACGGCAAGGTCATGATGTGCACTGGATTCCTGGAGCAGTACCTGGCCTATGGCAGAGCCACATGAGCAAGCCTAGGGAAACAGTAGACAGAGAAAAGGGCTGACTACCAATATAAGGTGTTCCTCCCTGTACCTCAAGGTTGATGAGGCTTCAGTGACAGGAGCACAGGTCTTAATCTGAGCCCTGGCTCTTCCTCTATACATGACCCCACACTGCCGTCTGTGTTTCCATGCCCTGTCTCTACAGACTGTTCAGGGCAAGTGCTGGCACATGCTGATGTTTGCCCAAGGCCTGGCAGGGCAGAGCCCACTGCCTCCAGGCAATACCTCTGCTGGGGACCAGACAGGGCAACAGAAGGCATGGGCATCTTCTGAGGGGACACCCAGCAAGGCTTGTCCTCTGCAAAAGGATGATGATGCAGCAGATGAAGTGGTTTTTCTGCAAGGACACAGCATCCTTTCAAAAAGTAGCAAATGCTTTCTATGAGTTATTCAGTTACAGGTTCCAAACTCCCAAACTACACAAATCTCCTGAGAAAATGCAAGTCAGTCAGAGAGGAATCTTGGAGCCACTTCAAACGTTTTGCCAATAATTCATGCAATGAGATTAAAAAAGCCATTTCTTCCTTTGCCAAGTACACAGAGAGCAGAGTGTTCTCTATTGTGTAGGAACATCACAGCACGTAGCATTTGACAAGGAAAGGTCACTGGGGAGGGGCCACAAGTCCTTTTTTAAGGGGTTGCTACCAGTGTCCTTTGGAAAAACTGGTTTTACTCTGTAGCAAAGGCCATAATTGAATGCCCAGCTAACTGGGCTGAAATACCTGCCTGTGGTTTCATTTAAAGAACTCTGTTGGAAGGTGCTCTGCTCTCTATCCAACCTGGGCCCAATTGTTTAGTAGGTAAATCATCATGGATTTATTATGTCTGAGTACTTCAGTGCTCTACTCCACACTGCAGCACAGGAAAAATACCAGGAAGCAGAAATGGGCTGAGAGCAGAAGGTCGCGTCCAAAGGTATAGTAAGGTCTCAGGGTATAATATGCCTGATTTTCCCACACTTCCAGGGACATATAGCATCTTTTTAAAGGGAGTAAGAAAGCTGCTGGGATCTAGCCCTTAGTCTGATGCAGTAGTACAAGGAAAGAGAGAAATAGAAGCCACAAGAAAATGGCCCCAAATCTAGTCATGCTTCCCAAACTGCTTTTTCTCTGGCACTGAGAGGTGGGTGAGGAGCAAATTCTAGCCATGGTAGTCTTCACTAGATTATCTATCACTTCCCTCATTCTCTAATGCAACAGTCGTAGCCCCACAAATATCTGGCCACAGCAAACAGACAGGCTGCTACAAGATGCAACAGGAAGGTCTTCTCTGGAAACGCACAGAAAACCTCTGAAAACGGTTTGCTGAATTTAGTGTCAAGTTATAGGATGGAATAGGAGACTTCAAAATACCATTAGAAATTTTTGGCAAAAAGCCACTTGTATAAGCACAACTCCTGAGACAACACAACAGAAGCATAGATCCAGAATCCCCTCCCACTGTAATAAAATTGGAGCCATTTCATCATGACCGATTTCATTGTGTCATTATCGATTTATCCCATGTAAAGTGAGAGATGACCCTCGGCCCCCAGGGAATTTAGAAAATGCTACAGGAGTGTGAGGAGCAAATCAGGGGACTCTGAAAATACCACTAGAATCTGTCTGCAGAAATCCCCTGACAATCTCAGACACAGACCATCCTCTCAGTGAGGCACAATAGCAGGACAAAGCCAGGCAGCAGGGCTATTAGAGGATCTGTGGAAGTAAGAATGCAGGAAATACCAGGCTGTCCAGCCACTGGTCTGTCTAAGCCCATAACCTGTCTCCAACAGTGACTGTAATTCAGAAAAAACCCCACACTCTGCGAGAGGTAATTATAAAACAAGGTACAAGTAACAAGATTTTCATGCAACTTCCTCCCAAGCACTGGCAGTTTCCAGCTGGCTCCCCCACAGAGCAAATCCCATCCCAGAGCTGACTGTACCTTTATAATTCAGGATTTCCTCATGATCCGCCTGAAACAGCCCATCTCTTTTTGTATCTTTCCAAGCTCATGGCCTCATCAAATCCTTGTACTGCAGAGTTTCATCACTAACAGTGCACTGGGCTGAAATACAAAACAAAAAACTATTTTTTCTACCAGTGGTGAGCTACTGCTAATTCAATTTCAGTGGCTGCCAATCACTGGTTTCTAGAAAGGGCCATGAAAGGCTACTTGTTTTGTTACCAAGCAGACCAAAGGCATTCTGGTAGTTGTTAAAGAGTTTCTAGGAAATGGCAGGAGAACCCTATAGCAATAGCAGGATGAGTTCCATTTGTGTGTGTCTGTGGAGGGACAGGCTGGTGACTCCAGCTGACAGTAGACCCCCTGGACTGTAGGGAAGGCCTGTTTGCTTCATAGCTGTGAGCACAATTAATGCGTGGAATTCATTCTCACTTGTAAACCTAATGAGCTGAGCTAATGCAGAGGTGTCAGTAAATCTCATCAACTTCTCTGATAGTTACAAAAAAGCTACTTCTTCACCTGAATCTGTGCAGCTTGCACAAGTCCTGTTTGCACCAACATCTGGGCATCCTGCCCACTGCAGCTCGCATCAGTTCATCGTGGGACGTTGTGAAAATTCCCAGTGGAAATACTCGTGATTATATTGTCAGAGGTGACTGATTCCTGGGAGACAGAAAACAGATCCCCCGTTAAAAATTATAATTTTCACCTTCATAAGGAACTTTCATAAGATGCACTACAGTGAAAGAAGACACTACAGGATCATTCATAAAATCTGTAATCTGATGTCCAATATCTGAAGGTACATGGTGGCAAAGTCTCCCATGAAGCTATTGAAATTTTAGTGTCTATGGCATGTACTTGTCACTGCTGGCTAGCAAATTGCAAAGGCCATAGTAGAACACACTGTGTAGAACACATCTAGAATTCCAGACTTTTACTTGATATCAAAATTTTTAAAAGCTCCAACAATAGCTTGTGACATGCAACAAAATGGCAAAAGGATCAGACCTGGTGTAGGGATTGTGAAGTGGATTGTGAAGTGGAGAGTGGATGAGAAAAGCCCACAGAAGTACAAAGGGTCCATCTTTTTTTGTATCTGTGGATTACAGCCTGGGAGCTCCATCAGGCTGTGGGACCTGCAGTGCACATAGAGGACTTGCAGGACTCTTGGAAGATACCATTTATTATTCAGCTGGAAACATAGTTAACGCCAGTGGGATTTGGTCTCCCTCATAAATGTGAACAATTTTTACTTAGAGCAGTCAAGTGACCAAGGGCTCCTTCAGCCTGTGGGACTATAGAGTACTGTTTTAAGCAGTTTTATTAACTTTAGTTTAAATCACTTCCAGTACTGATCCCCCTAAAGATCAAAGCTGCTCCATCATTTATACCTGGCAGGCAGTAAAATCCTTACGTAAATCTGTAAGTCTCCTTGTTAAGTTTAACATTCATCACTTAACACCACTTAGCAGCCAACCAGCGAAGAGCGTGCCTGCCAGGCCCAGCAAGTCCCATCTGCATATTTTGCAGCAAGGATCCAAGGAGTTAAAAAAGAGTCAAAGGCTTGGTCCGATATCTGCTCCTGCAATAGACACAGATGGGAGATGGCCCTTGGAGAGCGCATCTCTGCTCCCCATTTCAGCTGGGCCCCCACAGTAGCTATGTCTGAATTCCTTAAGTTACTGGGAAATCTCAGTGAGCTACAGAAAACATTTTGTGCCTAATGATGCCTTCTTGGACCACAGTGTCATCAGACACTACCATGTCCTGCTAATGAGCCTCTCTCTGTGCAGTGCGGAGCTGCACTGAACTGAACTCTCCCCATAGGACAGCACGGCATGAACTGGCAGATTAAACTTTCCACTGGACCAGGGACAGTTGCAAGGCACTGGGATGGCATCCAACTTCAGCTAAGTGGAGTAGGGATTGAGAACATGAATTTATAACCAGCAACCATCAATGAGGCGTAGGGAGCCATGTGTACAGCATACTCTTGGGGAAGAAGACTGGGGACTAGGGAAGAGTTGATTTCACCTAATGTAGGGCAGACAGGACATGAAAGGCCATATCCATCCACTAGAAAATAGTGTAGGAAAATACAGAGGTAAGACCATCATGACTTAAAGAAAAAAAACCCAAAACTGGTCAGAAAATAGGTATATCTGACTAATACTTGAAAGCAATGCTTCCCCTCCTTGGATTTAGAAAATACATCCTGTTAAGCCAAGGATGTTCAGGAGATCCAGCAGGCATAGGCAGGGGCTGTAGTAGCAAATAAGGTAAATGGTCCATCCCTAAGAGATGACAAGCCTGGAATGCAAACTGTGAGAGGGAGCAATGAAAGACAATGATCTTTAGAGAGTGTAGTGGCAGGAACTACATGGGCTAACAAGAGAAAAACTGTAAGATGGAGAGACGGATACGATCCAGAAGAAAAATGTAGCTACCTCACACAACAGTTTCCATTCCACTTGAACTGGTAGAAGAGCAGAGTCTCTGCTGTGCAATGCACCAAACCATTTTTTTGGGAAACACTTTTTCTTGAAGTTTCCTCTTCTTTTTATGTTTCACTTTCCCCTTCCTTCCTCTCTGCCACTCCCTGCCTCCCTCCAGGCAGAGATATGTTTCTCTCAGCTGCTTCTGCGCCTGTGACTTTACTGCATGGGGGAAGTCAGTCCGGAAGGTCACCTCTTTCATCAAGTATTCTATTTGCATCCAAAATTGTATGTACATGAAAAATGTGGTCGTGTGTTGCACCTAGCTGCAGACGCAGATGAAATTCTGTGGAAAGCCTGATGCACACTAACCTTTGCAGATGGTGCAGCTATTGCTGAAAAATGGATTGCTTAATAAAGCATATCATCCGACATATTTGCTGCTTGGCTAGCCAAATAGAAGTTGTTTTTTGCACAAATTTCCTTGTCAAATTTGTCAATGTTCATGTCATTTTTGCTTTAGGTCACAGAGCAAGGTGCAAATTCTTGGCATCTTTACTAGTTGCAAGCCAATTTTGGCTATTTCTAACAATGAAGTGAATTTCTCTGAGGATAAGACACTCGCTTTATGGGGAGGAAAGGAAAACAGCAGGAAGTGGATAATTTTTTTTCTGGGATTTTTTTTTGTTCTTTTCTCTTTTGTTTTTTTTCTCTTTGGAGGGATAATGTTTGCATTCATTTATGAACCTTGTTAATTCATAGCAGAAAGAGGCCTTTTAGTCTGTTAAATAATTTGTTTTGCTTGACTATTTGGTGCATGATGCACAGAGATTTTTTGCAGTGGTGTAGAGAAAATTTATCCCTTTTTATAGGAAAACTTGGAAGAGGAGAAAAGATCCATTCCTTTGGCATTCCTAAAAGTGGAAATCAGAGGATTCTCCCCTTCCAACTGTCTGCTTGAAGAGTAATGTTTTTAAGTCTCACAACCTCTTAGACTTAAATATATTTGTGTTGTTTGTTTTTCTACCCGCTCTATATCCTTTGGCTCTGCCTACAGACACATCCTGTTGAAAATAGGTTTTCAAGCCTATTCCCTTTTTCCTGAGTTTCAGACATTTTTGCCACATGGTGCCTTCCCAGACATAGTCACCACAAGCTGGTCCACTCAGAAGCAGAAGCTGAGATTGTCATTTCCATGTTTGCTACGATTACAACCTCAGCAGGGGCACCTTTAAAAATACACTGCACTGCCACGAGGAAACAGTACCAGCCTCAGGCACTGGGGCACAGTTCACCTGGAGGGCCACAGGGAACATGGGCATGAAAGCAAATATGGAGCATGTGTGAAAGGGCTGGAGCCCCATTCAAGCCCTTCCTCCACACCAAGTCAGGTCGTAGGGAAAAGGGCACTTCTAGACCTTGAAGATCCCTCAGAGGACCAGACCCCACTCCTTCAGAGACGCTGCATATGCAGTGTTGGCAGCATCCACTTTGGGGAACAGAGCTCTACATCCAGCCATCCACCGCAATATACCACAATTTATCCAGCCCCCTACAAGGATGACTGCAATTTTGGTGTCAAGAATGCTATTTAGTTTTCCATTTCCATTTTTGTTCAGTCATTCACTGGATATGGTGTTTTCCATTTACTAGAAACAGATGCATTCCACTCTGGGCTGTTCTGCAGCAATTACCTTTCTCTTTGGAGGATTAATTTCTCCTTTTATTCCCACCATGTACAAAGCCCTTTATCAAGCACACCTTTTCCAAAGATGCACCATTTTCCAAGTCCATCCTCCAGTGATCTATTCCTACAAAAAGAGGACTTTGCTGCAGGACAGCAATTTCACATAATCCCATTTGCCTCCCAAATAAGATCCCCCTTAAAAACAACATTCTTCTGCAAGGAAAATTTTGTTTACAAGGTTTATTTTGTTAGCAGGTGTATTCCCACTGGTAACTTTTCCACTGCACCATTTTTTTTTAAAGGTCTTGTTTGGTAGCCAGATAGCCGAGACTGCCTGTGATAAAGCCAGCACAAGTGATTAATAGCAAAGTCTCTGCCATTTTATTATTAATAGCAGTGTGTTGACTCAATTAAATCCAGCCTGCTTTTTTTGGCAGGCCTTCGCAATTATACATATCATTATGGGCTGCAGCCCAAATGCATCCTGGGAGTAGACCAGAACTCCACATTAACTTTTTCTGGCTCTCTCTTTGCAGGTTGGCTGCTGTAACATGTGGGCTATAACCAATCCAGGCTGCTTCAGGGATGGCAGAATAGAGGAAGAAGGACAAATGGTGGAGGTGAGGATCACACCTAGAAAGGGCACGCTCCCCTACAGCCATAAACAGCCTGGCAAGGATGTCCTGTATCCACCCCTCCACACTCAACCCCATAAACACAATGTAATCTGTCTGGACAGTACCTGTTACCAGCAGGGGTGATTTTCCAGCACGCTGAGGGGTGTGTTCAGTAATCCCTTCCAAAACAGACTTGCAGGCAGCTTGGCCTAGCTTGAAGAGGCACTGAACTGAGGTTCAACCCTTTATTTTGAGAAAGGCTCCTTTAGATTCTGTTTCCTGGTGGTGAGAGACTGATCTCCCAGTAAAGCTGGAATACCCTAAACTCAAAGTACCCCAAAGCATGCAGCGGGCATATTCTAGTGCTGAACATACTTGCTGCTACCTTTTGCAAAAATTCCAACTAGGCTGTTGGGAGGAAAGCCAGTCGTGCAACTAAGGCATAACGCTAACTAAGGCACAACACTAGGACCAAGTTAAATTCTCAGCACTGACAATGGACTCCACGTATGATTCCAAGTGATCCTATATATACAAAGTCCTGGGGTTTTTCTGTAGCCTTCAAGCTCAAGAGATCCATGAGTTATTCAGGTCACTCATTATTTGGGGGCACCAAACTTGGAGTGCCTAAATGGTTAACAAAGATGCACAGACAAGGTTGCCTTACTTTGAGTTTTGAAGAGAGCTGGAATCTGAGGGCCCTGAACAGCTGGTGAAGTTAAAGCCTTGTGGTTTTCTCACAGCCTTTGAGATAGCCCATCCATAATTTGATGTTCTGTTAATGGGAGAAATCTCTTAATGAGAGAAAGCTCCTTTTGGACCTGAATCTCATCAGACTTGTACATAAAGCACTTAGCAGAACGATAGCTTGATCTGAGTTGTAGGCCTTGTCGTCACTCAGATAACAAATCACAGACATGAAGTGCTGGAGGAATAGCCAGGTCTGGCCCCTTGCAAAAGCAGCATATGTTGATCAGAAGCACTGACCCATCACTGTCCTGTGCAGACTGGGTGGGCTTTATCTTCCTGCGACCTGCTAACCAGAACAGGCAACTGCAGTGATACACTCTAGCATGCATATGGTCTATGATATCTCTCACTATGACTGCTGTATTTTTCTTCCCAAACCCACTGCTCTTTGCAGCTGTACATCTAGATTATTTTCTCCAACAAAGCCTAGAAATGTCCCACCTTCCTGTAGGCACCAAGAACATCACCCTTCATTCTGTGGTGTTAGAGAAGATCCCAACAAGCAACATCTGAAGCTCCATAAAAAAGCGTAGGTCCTGTTTCCCATTACTTGAACATAGGGAGCTTTGCAGCTGAAGGCTCTTTTCAGCTTGTGCTACTTCATCTTTCAGAAGCCCATTAAGACAGGAGGGCACACTATGCTTTCCATCCCAGCTTGGCCTGTCTCCATCCCTGCCGTCCATCTGGTTTATTTGCTGGCATCAGACAATCCACAGCTGTGGGGCTCTTGCTAACCAGGGTGGAAGAGTTTAAGTGCTTGGCCTGTAATCTCCTCCTAGTGCCTACAGTACAGTTCTGGAAATAATTCTGCTGCTGGACAAGGAGTGCAGGGGAGCTGTGCTGTCTGTGTTCCCCTGCACAGCTCTCAGCAGTGCAGAGAGGACTTTGTTTGTGCCCAGCTCCAGTCAGTGACAGAGCTGTAGCTGCAGGGTAGCGCTGCAGCACTGAATATGGGTAACAGACCACATACGTCCCACAGATCTATAGATCTAACAGATCCTCAAGGAAAGTTCCCCCC
>VXBQ01006669.1:0-15616 GCA_013400175.1 Phainopepla nitens
CAACCTTGGAACAGCAGCTGGTGTCAGAGCCCTCCCTGTGCCCATCACTGCAGCTGCTGCAGCCCCAGCTGCAAGGCTTGTGTTTGGAGGAATTGTGGGCATATATTTAAAAGGATACTCAAAGCAAACCTGAAAACTTCTATGAGCTTTAATTTACTAGAAGTAATTAAAATAAATAGAATGATGTTAAAAATATGCCCCCCCCCAATTTTTGTGAAATTAGATTTCCTCATAACTTCCTCATTCATAATTTCGTCATTCTTCTTAATTTCAACTTTCTATTTGAGAGGGTAAACCAGACTGTGTTTCAATTTCTCTTTACATAACCCTTGAGACATGTTTTGAAAAGATGATAAATGTATTCTTTTTTTGTTTTTTACTTTCACAGTATCAAACTCCATGAGAATGGACAATATTGAATAGCTTTTTCTACCTCTGAATCCTTCTGTTTTCTTATACAGCATTAAAAATACAATGTAATAATCATATTCCCACATCTGCTGGGTATGTTCTGACCAGTGTGTTCTATTTCCCCCAAGTACTAAAAAGTTCCTGGTTAAATTAGAACTATTAATATAAACTGAACTTCTTTCTCTGATCTCTATTGCTCTCTTCTGGCCAAAGTGTTTATTGTTCTCACAACATTTCCAATTTCATGAGATCCAGCAAATAGCTCAAACAGAAGTAAAAAAACCCCAGAAAACCAGCCAACCAAAGAAACCACCCAAACCCCACAGGAAGTGTTGTGTCTGCACATGCCACAAATTAAACCTCTTTGCTCTTCATTTGCATTCTCGCCTTGCCAGCAGGTGCAGTTGGAAACTCTCGCTAAGTGATCCAGAGGCTTTAGAAAGTTGAGGATCAGGAGGCTGAAAGAGCTGAAAATCTGAAGTGAGATTCAGAGAAGCTTCATTTGAAACTTCAAACTAAAGCAGGGATAGAGCTGGAAGCGATTTGTAACAGAAGAAATGGAGAAGAATGTGGGAAGCACTTGCAGCACTGCTTCAAAATTCCTCAGTATTTCTAAAGGAGTTTTAAACTCTAAATTATTCGAGAAACTTAGTGGTCAAAATTTCCTGGGCTGGAGGAGAGATGTCTTGATGGGATTAAGGGGGATGTGTTTGTGCCCCAAAAAGCTCTTATACCAGGTCTTCCAAAGGTGCAGATGTCTGGCTAAGCAAGCAGCAAGCCTGAACCAGCAAGGAATGCAGCCCAAGCTTTCTGGCTTCAGGCAGTGAAGAGGCTGATAAGAAAATGAGGGAATGCAAGTGCCAGAGGGCCTGGTGCCCCGGGATAAGGATGTTGTGAGGAAGTTGTTTCCTGCAGGAGGGCTGAGGCTGAGGTGCCCTCAGGAGCTCCAGTCCTTGGAGGAGGTGTCTTCGAGGGGTTTTTCACTGAGGCTTCTCACATCAACTGCTTGTGGACCTGGCTTCTTCTGCCAGCAGGTGAGTCTGTTTGCATGGCACAAACCTGTGGATATAATGCTTATTGAATTTAATCCAGCTGGGAATTCAGAGGGCTGTGCTTTGGACTTGTCTCTTTTAGGCATCCCAATGCCAGGGTGTGCTTTGAACAGCTGTGAGGGGTCTAATGGAACAGGAACCAGGGGAGGGTGGGTCTCAAAGGACAGCCTTGGACATGGTCACTTGCTGTGGGACTCTGGGAAAATGACTTATCCTTTGGTGGATAATTCCCCCTGGGAAACAACACAGAAATTAAATTCCTTAAATCTTATTCTGTAGCAAAGTGGTGCAGGGACTTGGAAGAGGATGGTGTGATTTAAATACATAGAACTGGCTTGTTCTTGTTTTTAAATTAATTTGAGTTAATAAAAGTTTTCCTATCTGTTTTATAGAAATATATACAGTTTTCCAATTATATATGTTATAGTAGCATCAGTGGGAGAGTTCCCATTGGTTGAGCAAGTTTGTGTATTTGGAAATGTGGGTGAGATGTCTAAAACTCTTCAGTGATGTGATCTGCTGCTTTTCAGCTGTTTTTCCTTCCTCATCTCAGCCAACTTTACCTGAAAATATTGTTGGGATTGCACATAGGCTTGGAAAGGTAATGAATTTGTATAGAAATCATTTCTGCACAGGCAGGCATGAAAGTTTCCCATCACTTAATTTATAATTTGAACAACAGTTGTTCCTCTCTCCCCTCCTTTGCTTCCTTCTTCTCTGTGCTGTACAGTAATTTTGACAATGGCGCTTGGGAAAATTGCAGTTGGGAAAATTCCAAGTGCCAGTTGTGCTGTGGCTGACCTGCAGAGAAAAACACACCTGGACATGGTAAGAAGGGATTATTTTGTGGAGTTCTGTTACACTGACACTGGGAGTTACTGCTGTGCAGGAACCACAAACACTTCAATTCACCTGAGTAAAGACAAAATCCTGGCTGTTCTTGCCAACCAAGAAAAAAATATCAGCTGCTGGTTCTAATTTTTTCCTTTTTCTTATTTGCTGCAAGTAAATGTTCTTGAGACTGCTTGACTGGAGTGGAAGTGATGGATTGAGCTATTCTGAAAGGGATGCCCAGATTTTTTTTATCTGATCCTAAATATCCATGCAGAATGGTTTTCTTCTGTATCGAGTGGGACACAGAAAGAAAGGTTGCATTCCTGGGAAAAGTAAAAGTTTTGAATAAATTTTCTTCTTGTGCTAAGGAAAATCTGCATGTATTCAGTTCCTTTAGAAACCAGCACAGAATTACTGATTTCATCACAATCATGTCAGTAAGCACAGTTACCATACCAAGAAAAGTGTGGCTGGTTTTAGAGGTGCTGATATTTTCATGGATCTTTCATGGCTTTAAATATTTAACCCCTGCATATAACTCTCAAATCACTTTAAAACAAACATTATCAATACTTCCATGTGATAAGGAATAGTTAAAAATCATTATGTGCCATGGAAACACCTTAAGTTTCATGAGAGGATGGAGGAGGTGTTTTTGCAAAGGGCTGAGCTGCTGTGGGCTTGTTGATTGAGACACTCAAGTTTCTGTCAGGATTTCGGCTGACAGTGTTTTCAGGTGAGCTGCTCCTCTGCGTGAAGGAATGTGGGGATGACTTTTCCATTTACTCCCATTTACAATTCCAAAATGTGAAAAAAAATATGACAGAAGCACAAATCACTTCCCTGCCAACTACAGCAGCCAGTTTGGGGGAGTAAAATGAAGATAATCAGTAAAATTCTGCTTACAGTAACTGCTTTCAAAGCTTTAGTCTAATATAGGCATCTCCCTAGAGGTGCCATTCAGAGCAGAAAATGCAGCTGAGTAAGAAAAAGTGGAAAAAAACCTCTGAAAATGGAAGGTTATGAGCAAATTATATCACATTATTCCCTGTGCATTTTGATGAATTTAATACACTGAGATGGCCGATTTTATTTAATTTTTATTACTTTATATTTTATTTTACTTTAATTTTTTATTAGTTTTAAGATGCCTTTTTCTTTTTATTATATACTTTTTATTTTGATTCAAGTTCATTGAACTTTTGAAGGCCAGTAGACACTGAGATCCTTGCTACTAAATCAGATGTTTTCAGTTTGATGTCATTCTGCAAATTCAGACCTGTTTCTGGCTGGACAAACTGGTTGTGGTTGTCAGTCCAGTGTTGCATGAGGAAGGGTTGGGAAGCTACTGCCTGGTCAGAGACAGAGACACTGTGTAGGACTGTTTGTCCTGTGTGGAAGGGTTTGAATTTACATTTGAGAAAGGAAAATTTGGATTAAAATCCTACAATGCTTTTTTTTTCTGTACATCAGCAATTTGAAAAAAAAATCTAGAACCAGTGCATGAAATGAAAAATTAATGACATGCATCAATCTGCTTTATTTCTCTTCTTTTTTAGCTCAATTTATTTTACAAACCTTTCTGTGGTACTGAAAACACTTGTGGCAAATATCAGCTTACTTTTTGTCAAGAGATTAAATCTCACACTAAAACTTGCTCAGCGTAAGAACTTCTGAGCTTGTTTTGTTTTGTTTTTTTGCCTAAAAGACAGGTTATTTCTCCTTAAATATGAGGAATACACAGACTGAGTCCAAACGTGGAAAAACATCTCTATGAAATCTCTTGATTTACAGACAGACTGAACAGGCAGGAGCAAATCAGTTCTTGTCCTCAGTAAATCAGCAGCAGTAATCCAGTCCCTGAAGCCAAAGTGACCAATTTCCACTGCTTTCAGCACAGGTTAGTGGATTATTTCTCAGCAGCACCAGAGCAGCCCCTGCAGCCCCTTTGGGTGAAAAACATGTGCTTTTGTAGTTTTATACTGAGTGTCAAATGGAGAATTCTGAGAAAGAAAGTGGCTGGAGCAGAAGCATGGGGTTGTCTCAAACAGCTGCTCCACGTGGAGGTCTGGGAATTAATATTCAGAAATGCCTTAAAGAACAGAGTGTTTTCCACCAGGCTGAAACAAGTGATTCTCCATGTTTTAGTTGTGAGAACTCAGCAAGTTTTGAGTTCAGGTTTTTGTAAAGTTTCTTAGGTTTTTGTGAAGATTCTTACAGTTGTGATGGACCAGTTTTGAGAAAATAATTTTTGGTCAAGGAAGAGCTTAATAATAAAGTGAAGGAATCCTGAAGAACAGTAAAGAACCTGATCATTCCAGAGTAGCTACAAAGCAACAGTAAAAGATTCCTGGAATTGTGTGGCTTCCACAGATTTTTAAATTAGAGTCCAGACTGGCATTTTGAGTCTTGTGATAACTTCCATAGCAGTGGGAATGTTGGAAATGGCAATGCACTCAGCTTTGGGACAAGGACTGCTCTGAAGGTAAATCCAAGTGAGTATAGTAGAAGAAGAATAAGGAAAAAAACAATGTGAAGGAAAAAGAATTATCTGAGTATATTCCACTCTTCTGTTTGCATGCAGGTTGTCAGAGTTACTGATGAGTAGCTAGTCTTGTGCAGGCCAGAAAGAGAATACTGAATTTGGGGGATGCAATGCCAGTTTCTAGAAATCTCTGTGTATCTGTTGGAATGCAAATAGAGGCAGAAAGAGGGACTGAGTTGCTCTGTAGATGGTCTGTCTATAATTTTAGTTATACAAGAAGATTATAGAAGTGTTTGTGGTTTTGTTGTTGCTTGGTTTGGTTTGGTTTTGGGGTTTACTGTTGTTTCATTGTTTGGGTTTGAGGTTTTTTCCCCCAAAACTGGATATGTGAGAACAAAAGCAAATTCATATCTTAGAGAGGAATAAATCCTTAAGGCTTTATCATCATTTTGGTGCTGTTCAGGAGATGGGGACACTTGGATGAGGAGTTCAGACAGTTTTGAGACGTTTGACAGTTTTGAGTTTAGACAGTTTTTTTTGTGAGATGCCTGGTATTGCAGGCTGGTGTAAGATAAGCACTAACTGAGGTGGATGGACAAAGAGCTGTAGGAAAATTTCACTCCTGTCTTTGTTTTTTCTTGTTCATCTTCTTGCTCACAGTTAATTATTCTGATTTCCACAGTTGCTGCTATCACAGGAGGATGAGCACCATCTCCTCTGTGATAGATGTGGGCTGGGCTGGTGAGATAGGATCCCACAGCTCTGGGATTCACTGTATGGAATTGTCATGAGAATTTTTCCAAGGATTTTAATCATAGAATAGTTTGGGTTGGAAGGGACCTTAAAGATCACCTCACTCCAACCCCTTCTCTAGACCTTGTCACCTTCTCTAAATCAGCTTGCTCAGTTCTGACCTAGGAAACTTGAGAAGAAACACCCTGAGAGATCTGTGAACACATCAAAGTTGAAAATCTGCTTTTACTCAAAAGCTACAGCCAGCAGTTTTGGTAAAGCTCTTTGTCACTGTGACTCTCCGGAGGTAGCTACAAGCTGACTTTTGGAAAAGGGACAAAACTCTCTGTTCATCCAAGTAAGTGCAGAATTAAACATAACAAAACCTGAAATTTATTATACTGAGATGAGCTTTGGCCCAGCCCTGGAAGTGTTGGGGTGGGATGGGGCCATGAGCAACCTGGTCTAGTGAGGGACATCCCTGCCCATGGCAGGGGGGTTGGAGTGAGATGACCTTTAAGGTCCATTTCAACCCAAGCCATGCTGTGTATCTGTGATTCAGGGGTTTAAATATAATTTTTTCCCTAAATGACAATCTTTGCAACTACCAAGAGTTAGTGGATGTGTCACCTTTCAGATACAGAATAAGTGAATATCCATCTTGAAGTTGTCAGACTTGTGAGTCCAGTTTACTGCCTTTCGTGCAAAATATTCAAGGTCAAATCTGCCATCCCAAAGGGCATTTTACTTCTGTCTTCTTCAGTGCTTTTTGAGGTGGTTTTTTTTCAGAGTTAATAATCCCCAAGATGAGAACTGTACTTGAAAAATGTCCATGTTTTCCTCTTGGTTATAAGGGACACCAGGACTGTAGTAAACTTAGACAGCTCCCATGTGTAAGACATGTTTCTGGTCTCTCAAGATACCTCATTTCCCTGAACATGTACTTCAGAGTGTCAGTTTCTTTTCAAACCAAGGTTTTTACAAGTTTTACCTTTAGAAATTGAAAAGGGCATTTGATAATTACTCCTTTTTTAAGAAGTAGGGAGAAAATATGTCATGGATCAGAAGTTCCCATGGCCAGAATTTTGTAAAAGTTTGTCAAGGTGTAACTTTGGAGGTGAAAATCGAGGGTTTAAATGTGAATGAGGATTGGGCATAAAGGTAAAGGCAGAAAGAATGAGGAGAGGTTGTAGGAAAGAAGTGCCTGTGGTTCTGAGGATTGCAGGCAGGTAGGTCTGGGCAGAGATGTCCAGTTCTAGCTCCCCATGGAGATCAACTGATGATTTGGAAACTTTCTTATTCTAAGTTGCCAGAATTGAAGTGGGGAATGTTATGTGACTACTTACACTTCAATATTCCAAGAAATTTGGTGTTTAATTTATATCTAACATAGACTTTAAAATCACTGGGATAGCAAAGGCTGTGAAGAATTTATGCATGTCCTTCCCTGACCCTGATCACTGAAATCCATTGATGGAAATTTTTTTCAATGTCTTTATCTTCCAACAATTTTTCTTAGTTTTTTTTTTTTTTTTTTTTGGCAACCAGCAGTTTTAGTGTTCAAAAAATATAAGTGCCCATGGATTTTCATCCCGAGGTAGACTATCAGATTATCAGTAGGAGCAGGTAAGAACTTAGTGATTTTTTAGAAATACCCAACTTCCATTTATCTGTGGGTGAAATAAATGCAAAGCAGCTTTCATTTCAACTCTAGTGGCACAGTGTTTTGGATGAGACTATTCCTGCCTGTGAGATTGGATGTGGCACAAGCCTGTAACAGAAGGAGAAGCAATTTGCTGCAGTGTGCTTTGGCAATGTTCTCAGGAAGCAACTTCTTTTAATTTTAAGCCAGATATGTTTGCCAGCAAATGAGGTACCAGTAGAAACTTTTATTACTGCACACATTATTCTAAGTTCTCCCTGAAACTGGTAATTCACCTTCACAAATGGAAATGAGCTGTTGGGGAAAAAAATTTGGGGATTTTTTCCTTGTGAAAGACTGCCTTGTAATTGTTTTTATGACTGAAATTAAGCATACAGTTAAGATGGAGTGATAATCACTCCTTGGTGAAAAAAATCAGTTTCCAGTTTAAAGGAGAAAGAAAAGGAAGGGATACATACAATTATGTGTAACAGGTTGATTGTGATGTCTCTAGTTAAGCCATGAGCCTTATTCCATAATAAACTGTGGATATTATTATTTACTACTCCCAATTTTGTTTAGTTGGCTTCTCTTCTAGGAAAGGAGGAGTTAAAAAGGCAAAGGTATTTCTTTGGGTGGTTTTTGCAAGGCACTTTCTGGCTGTGTGAATACAGGAAGCTTTGGGAAGTTAACTTTTGGACAAGGAACAAGAATTATTGTAAAACCAAGTAAGTGAAGACAGATAATTTAATAATTACACTTCTGTGGGTTTTTTTTTTCTAAATATTTAATTTGTTTGAAAGTTTAGGAAATCTTGTCTCTGTGTTGGTGAGTGTCCATTAGACTGAAAGTCTTTTCATTACTGATTTTTCTTAACCCTTCTCAACCCTTCTCAAATGTATAGTGTTACCAGGGCAGTGACATGGAATGATTCAGACAAATCTTTTTGTTCTTTTATAATCAATATATTGACACAATAATGGTTGCAATACTAAAAACTGTCTTTTTGTACCCATGAAATACCTTAAATGGGGGGAAAAAAGTGAAATAGAAGACTTGTTTGCTTTTACCAACCCAAAATATATACAGATGTGGGCAGAAAAGCATTCAAGATTGCCATGTATGATAAGATTTAGTTTAGCAAAATTTTAAAGTAAAAAAATACAGTAAATTGCTGTGGATACCATCACCAGCAGAGCAAGACATTTTGCTTCATGCTGGCTTCCACAGGTTTGGGAGAGTTTTTAACTCAGGCACTCAGCAGGGATTGGGAATCTGCTCAGCTCAGCTGCTGTGGTTTCTACAAAAACCCTTGTCACTCTGTGTCTGGTGGTGACTGGAAGCTCACTATGGGTGGAGGAACTCTTCTGGTTGTGCTTCCAAGTAAGTCTTCCAGGAAAAGCAGCGTTTCAGCATTTGTTTTCACTCAGAAATGGTGTTTTGTCACATTCCAGATCCAGTGAGAGCCTGTTCCCTGCTACTCCTGAGTACTCAGCAGAGCTGGGTGCAGAAAGGTTCTTGTGCTCTGCTCCTGGAGATCTCCCAGATTCAGCTGGAATGATGAATTCAGATTCCTCCTAGAGCCTCACAGCAGTATAGACAGGATAACTGCAAGTGTCTGCTAAATTCTGTTCTGCCCTTGCAATTTCAGTGAGGTGCTTTCTATAAAGGAGTTTGTTCAAGCCTCCAGAACCAGGTTTTCACAACCAAGCCAATATTTGACAAAGTGCACAGACTTTGTCAGGGGCTATGACACATTTCCCACCCTTTCACAGGTTTTGGCAGTGCTAGTTCAAAACTGCTGCATTGTTTGGGCAAGTTCAACAATCAGTATGTATTGGAAGTCATTAGATTTCCAATCTGAAATTAGCTGGAATACCTAAACCTCCCTCTGAGGCTGAGATATTCAAGCTAATCAAAAGTCATCTTGTTCTACCAGGCTGAATGACTTCATGGTCCATTGAATATTTGGGATCAAATGGGCACTTGTGAGGCAGATACAACTGAGAAACAAAAATTAGTAAAGTAAAATGAACTTTCTTTTCAGTTTGTAGAAAGAAATCTGAACAAACCTTTGTTTATATGAAAATCAATTTGCAGTCAAAATTGAAGTAAAATACCTGAGGGAGAAAACCAATCCAGTCAGCATTTCCCATAAAATTTTTATGTACATCTGACTGGTTGGCTCTGGATTTTTTCCCAATTTTGAACTGTGAAAGGCACAACTTTTTCTTTATAGGCAGATCCTGTGACTCACCAGTTTAAACTCACTTTCAGCTGAGTTTAAATTTCAGGGGTGACTTTTGTAGAGAACTCTCAAGCAGTGCAACTGCAGGAGGAAGAAGGCAGATATTTGGACAGGGAACAGAGATAGGTGTGACAAGTAAGTGTAGTCTGGTTAAGGAAGCAGCTTTTTTTAAATTTTTTCCTTCCTACTCTGCCAGATATTTTGCAGATGTACTCAGCTCAAATTACTGCTCCATCATGCAGATCCATAGAGTATAATTCTTCTTCAGTTGTGATCATCTCAAATACTGCAGCACTCTTACACTTGGCTTTCCTGCCTGTGTTATGTAGAGATCAGGTTAATATCTTAGTAAGTTCCCATTCCTGACTTGTGATCAGAATGGTGTTTCTGTCAGATTTTGCCTTGGATTCACAGGTGAGAAACTGTGGTTTTGCTGAATTCTGTGCTAAGCATTTCTCTTTTCCAGAGGTCAGGAAATACTGGAGGGGAGGGAAATGGTGGTGATGAAAAGTGGTTTGTAGAAAATGACAGGAGGAAACCCAAGGCACAGCCAAGTGAGCAGCACAATGTGCAGGTAATTCAGCTGCAGACTTGGTTTGATCTGGATCTCACTCAGGGTGCAGTGAGTGATGTATGCCCTGACCAGCTGCAGGAAGGAGAACGTGGGGTGGCATTCAGGACATCTTCACTATTGCATTTCTGAAAACCTCCCCAGAGCAAGTCATCCACTTAAATATGTGTGGAACAACTCAGGAAAGGCAACAAGGAGCTGAAATGGGCATATCCATCACAGAAATTCATTAGGAAGATCGTTAATTAGCTGACTGCAAGGGCAAGTTCTCTTTCTCATCTCTATATTTCACTTAGCAGATGTTTTCTGAATTCTTAGTGAGGAACAAGGAATGGAGGCTTGCAGTTAGGATGGAAGTGTTTTCCTGTGCAGGCAGCTTGCAGAATGGAAACATTTTATTGAGATGCCAATTATATGCCTAGATTTTCTTTGCCAGGTTCAGTAAGTCTGGGAAGGGATTATCTGAGTTCACTCCAGTCCAGAAACCATCACAGAGCAGAAGTTTTCCAGGTTTGTGTGCTTTTGCAGAACAGGATGTGTTTTTGCAAAGGAATTGAATGATGTGTGAATTCAGGAAGCAGCTATGCAAAGTTGCAGTTTGGCAAAGGAACAAGGCTCAGTGTTAAACCAAGTAAGTGCATGATCTGAGAATGAGTGTTTTGAGAAATACTGGAGAATCAGATGCTTGGAATCAGTAGTGTGTAATTACCCTGGGAGGGGGAGCTCCTTCCAAATCTACTGCTCCTGGGGCTGAAATGAGAGTGTGCCTGGAACATTTAGTAGAAACAGAGCAGCAAGAAGAAGTCTGAGGGTTTTCTATAAGGTCTAAGAGTTCATGGAGAGTACCTGTTATGAGAGAAGTCCTTTCAGGAATTGCCGTAAGTTTCTACTCACACAAAGTATACAAGGACTAAATTCCCAGCAAAATGGAAATCATGTAAATCAACATAGAGTGCCAGACAGATGATAAATCTTTCACCAAATTACAGAGCTGTCTCAATTCTCAAGTTGCTTGGTCTTCATGGTATTCCTTGGTAGAAGGAGATACTGCAGACAGTGTAAAAGAATGGATTTTCCTTGTGCTTTTCACATTTATCCCTTTGGAAGAGTACCACAAGGTCTCCCCAATGGGGAATTACATGAGCAAGAAAGGAGAAGATGGCTCTTCAAAGAATTGGCAAGTCTCTGTCCTATAAAAAAAGTGATTTAATATGTATTAACAGGTCTAGAAAAGCCTGCAGAAGTTCTCCTTATATGAAATATTGAGCCAGGTGTCCTTGCTAGATATTGTCCCCAGTCACATCTTCCTCTGCAAAACTGCTCAGGACTGGGGAGTGCAGAGCTCCTGGGAATGTCTGTCTTTCCAAGGTACAGCTTTGAAAATAGATGTCAACTCTGGGATTCCTGTAGGGAGGATCTGAGTTGATTGCTGGCTACCCCAAAGCCTCCCCCGATCAGGGCACTGCATCTTTTGTGACCTGTATTGAAACATAACCTGCAAGGAGACAGAGCAGAGACAGCCCAGCCTTCATTCTCTGGGGATCTCTAACAGGCATTTTCCACACACAGTTTGATGTTGATGACAGATAGAGGCTCCTGCTCTGGAAGCTGAAATGTGCAGAAGATCATGGGGGTTTTTGCAAGGGAGTGTTTGTCTGTGTGTACTCAGGAAGTGCAGACAGACTGACCTTTGGAAGTGGAACCAGGCTGCTGGTAAAGCCCAGTAGGTATCTCCTCACCATGGACAGACTGAATCTTTTATGGTTTTTTATTATATCTTCCTTAGAATACAGAGGGAAAAGCTTCTTTATAACTTGCAGGAGAGAGTGCATGGGGGAGGAGAGCACATTCTGAACAATTAGCTTCTAACTGCTCACTGTTGCTGTGAGTGGAACAGCTCTGAAACTTCTCCTGTGCTGAAAATCACTGAATGTATTTGTGTTGTGGAGCACCTCAGTTAGAGGAACCCTCCTGGGGAATGAATTTGAGATTAGCATGCATGAATAACCTTTGTTTACTCAGAACATTAGACAGAGCTGCTTTCTGGGACTTGACTTTGCATCCCTTACTGGATTCATTGTCACCTAAACAAACAAGAAAAATTAGGATCTTAGGTTGGTTTTCTCTGGAAGTTTCTGTCTGTTTAATTTTATTTTGCTTCTTTCTCTAATGGGTTTGGTCCCTTTCTTAACTTCTGAGACTGACTAGCTGGCTGATCTGTCTGACTCCTTCTTTAGACCATGAGAAGTTTTAGAAACAGCTCTGTTAGTTGTTTTTAAAATTGGTGGAAATTTTATCCCCTTTTGAAATGTCAAACGGTGTGTTCTGGCTGTTAAAGGCTGAGGCTTTTCTCCTTTACTGTTTTTGGTTGATTACTGTGGGATAACTGAGTCTTCCTGGAAACTCACCTTTGGGAGAGGCACAAAACTAATTCTGAAATCAGGTATATCTAAAAACAAATAGTTGTTTCAAATTATAAGGGCAAGGCTGATATCCTCCTCTCTCCTAAACATTAAAAAAATTGTCCAAGAACTTAAGCCAATAGGGTTTGGATTTCTCCTGCATTCAGAATTGTTTCTGTCTGGAAAGATCAGAGGTATGCAGCTGGCAAAACATCCTAATTTTGACTCAAATGTATGTGACAAGGGTGGCATCTGTTTTGCCCCTTGATCTCTTTTGGAAAACACATATCTGTGTGGACCCAAAGTTGTGTGTGGTTTTTGTTAGTGAGTGTGTCACTGTGTGAATTCAGCATCTGGCTGGAAAGTGACCTTTGGAAGTGGGACACAACTAATAGTGAAACCAGGTAGGTGGAAAAGCTGAAGGGAGTTATGGATAGGAAAGCCAAATTCCTCTTTCCAGGAAAGCATTGAAGCAGCCATAAAAATTCCATTGTTCTTTCCTTCTGGGAGCAACTGAAGGTCAGAGCTTGACCTTGCATCAGAGGAAAAAAAATAATCATTATGAAGCTAGACACCTACTTGAGAGGCTGGATTTTCCTGTCACTGAGAGGTGTGACATTTTTGAGTCATTTTCTTCACTACTGCCTGTTCCCAGAAATTTCCCAGACCTGCAGATCTCTCACTCTCCATTGTCCAGAACCCAGGCAATGTCCTCATTAATTCTCAGAGGCTGCAGTTCTTTCTCTGCTGGGAAAACTGTCTTATCCTTTGCTCTGTTGCCCCTGCTCCTGGCTACGGAGAGGTTTCCATCCAGGTTTGTACTCCCTGACAAAAAAAAAAAAAAANAAAAAAAAAAAAAAAAAAAAAAAAAGCTGGGCTTTTTTGTGATGGAAAGAGGTTGGAACAGGCAGGGCATTTTTTTGTCTGGGGAATCAAGAAATGTGTTTTGAAGCTGTGCAGGAAGGTCCAGGAAGAGATCTCAGCTTTTAATGCTGATCTAATGCTGAAGGGGGAATTTTGCTGTGGGATTTGTTTGCATGAATGAAGGAGAGGACTTTCAGTCTGTGGCCATCTCTGTCCAAATGAATGAGACCACAAAC
This sequence comes from Phainopepla nitens, assembly GCA_013400175.1. Lineage (NCBI taxonomy): Eukaryota > Metazoa > Chordata > Aves > Passeriformes > Bombycillidae > Phainopepla > Phainopepla nitens. The sequence goes on from VXBQ01006669.1 coordinate 13,478, forward strand.
TAAGAAAAATCTTTACAGGAAATATAGTTAAAATTGCCAAGGACTTTACTTGGGTAAACTAAGCTAATTAGGTACTGGAGGTAAAAAAGGGTTTTTGTTTTGAAGGCAAACACTGTGTGAATAGCTATGGAAACAAATTAACCTTTGGAAGCGGAATGCAGCTAAGGGTAAAACCAAGTAAGGTTTAAACCAGTTTTTGCTCAATATTGTAGATATAAAGAAGAAAGATACAAAAAATCCTACCAGTGATATGAGCTGAAGAGAGGTCTACAAAGCAATGTCCTCAATTTCCCTGCCAGTGTCCTGTGTCCTTCTTATCAGATACCCAGTGCGGGGTCCTGACCACATTTGCTCAGGACATTTTGTGCCATGGCCATGCCAGCAGGGCTTGCTTTTCTCTCTCAGCTCGTGGGTGAGCTTGTGTTCTTGCTGAGCTGAAAAGTGCTGTGTGAGCTGTGGCACGAGCTCACATTGGCAGAGGGACACAGCTTCCAGTTTCAGCTGATAAATGCACCCAGTTTCTTGTTAATTCCTTCCATGGGGGGCAAAACTGCCCCATGCCCAGCGAAATTTTCAGGATACCCTTCCTGGGCTGGTGGTTCTTCAGGTCTGGGGTTACATGTCACCTTCCCCAAGACAGGCTTTGGCTTTGGACACAAAGAGCAGTGCTCCCAATCAGGATTTGCATCCATAAGTCCAAGAGTGCTCTTGACCCCACAGGCAGATCATGGCAGTTCTTCACTTTCTTCACTTCAGGCTGTGGCTGAATCCCCCTGGCAGTCAGCACTGCTGGGCTGTGGGTGAGCAGTGTTGCCAGGTGGTGGGGAAGGTTTTTGTTAGGAGAGGAAATGCTGTGTGAATACAGGATCAGGTGTTTATGCACCCACCTTCGGCCCTGGAACCAGACTCACTGTGAGGCCACGTAAGTCCAGAGCTGCTGCAGCGCTTGCTCTTGGGTTTGAGGTCATTCTTTGGGTGGCTGAGAGCAGCAACCTGGTTAGGGGGGTGGTCATCTCTGTGTGTCCATAGCCAGGGGTGGGCTTTGCTTTAGGGAGTGTCCAAACCCAGCCTTCCTGCTCTGTGTGTGCCTGGGATGCACACGGTGGCCACACGCCTGCTCCCAAAGGTCCCAGCTGCCCGTGGCCAGGCTGGGCTGTGCCACTGCATCCCAGGGAGGCACAGGATCCAGAGTGAGGCCCTGATCCCTCTGCTGCCCCCTGAGAGGAGGCAGGGCTGGGCAAAGGCAGGGGGAGAGGTGCTGCTCTGCAGGGGATTGCTGGGCTTTGGGCTTGCTGGGTTTTTGTTAGGGCAGGAAATGCTGTGTGATTCTGGCTCTGGCTATGGCAAGGTGACCTTTGGCTCGGGGACCAGACTGTCCATCCAGCCCAGTGAGTGCTCAGCTTGTCTGTGTGTCTTTTGTCCAAAGTCCTTGAGGTGCTGCAGGAGATGGAGCTCCCAGCTGGCAGCCAGCCCTGGGTTTCTCTCAAGTGCTCTGCTCTTTGCCAGCAGCTCCAGCTCACCCTGGGCTCAGGGGCTCCAGTCCCCATGTGGCCAAGGCAGTGGCTCAGGGCCTGAGTGCTGCAATCTCTCTCCCCCAGCAATTCTGTGCTGGGGCTCTGCTGGAGCTGAGCAATTCAAGGAATGGCCTAGCTGAACTGGAGAGCAAGGCTTTCAGTGCTGGAACACCTCTGGCACTGCCCAGCTGCCTCCTGGAGCTGGAAATCTGGGCTGCTAAGAAGGTGCCCTGTGTCAGGGACCCTGATCCAACCTGGCTCCAGGGGCTTCTTTCCTCCCCTTTGGCCATTACAGTGCAAGCAGTCTTTGTGGCAGGGATCCCAAACTGTTCCCTGATAACTGAGGGGGAGGCTCTTGCCATGTCTGAGGTGTTCAGTGCATGCAGTTCAGTTATATCCAGTGCAGTTATTGCCAGGGATTTGAGCAGGGAAATAGGGTTTGGGCAGAGAGAGGCCAGAGGAGATCTCTGGAAATCTGTGTGGGTGTTCAGAGCCTCCTGCAGGGGCAGCTCCCGGATTAATTGGAACACAAGTCCTGTGAGGAGCAGCTGAGGGAGCTGGGGGTGTTTAGCTGGAGAAAAAGAGTCTCAGGAGTGATCTTTTCACTCTCTACAGCTCCCTGCAG
>VXBQ01006670.1:0-87209 GCA_013400175.1 Phainopepla nitens
CCACGGAGCTGCTGACACATCTCCTCCACCAGCCCGGGATTGCTGCTCATTCCTGCCGTTCCAGCTTNGGGATTGCTGCTCATTCCTGCCGTTCCAGCTTGGTGTTCCCCAGAGTCCTGCCAGGGCACCAGGATCAACTGCCAGGGCACCAGGATCAACTGCCAGGGCACCAGGATCAACTGCCCCAGGCAGGTTTGTGAAGCAAAGCCTCTCCTCCATCCTTACCCACCTTGGCTGAGAAGGCTGTCAAAGGGCCCCTGGTTCTGTTTGTTATTAGTGCCATAGTTATTGTTGTTTGTTTGCCTTGTTATATACGTACTAGTAAAGAACTGTTATTTCTACTCCCATATCTTAGCCTGAGAGCAATTTCAAAATCACTTACATTTCAAAATTATAATAATTCGGAGGGAGGAGGTTTACATTTTTCACCCCTGCCTTCCCTAGCAGACGCCTGTCTTTCAAACCAGGACAGGTGTCATGGCCCATCAAAGGCCCCACCCAAAGGGGTCCCCAGACCCTGCACCAGGGCACTGCAACATGATGCAACAGATCCACAGTGTTGCAAGGGACAGTGCCAAACCCAGCCCCCTCAGGGGAGGCACCTGGGTGTTTCCACTTGGCCCAAATGTGTATTAATCCATGGCATAATATACTTCCAGCTGCAGGGACCCTCACCACCAGGAAGACCAGATGGAGGAGAACAATGAGATGTCATTGGCACTCCCCAAAGGGTGATATGTTTCTGCCTAACCCCTGCCACGCACAACTCTTTTTCTATTTCTTTCTTTTTTTTGTCTTTCTTTCTCTTTGTCTCTTTTACTATTAAAAAAAAGATACCAATTTTTTTTTGGCAACAACATCTAACCTCGTTTGGTTTTAATCATGTTGTTTTGGGTGTATTTCAAACCCTCCTGGCTCTGATCCATTTTATTCACAGAGGCTTAGCTTGCTTTGGTCTTCTGTGTTAAGCCAGTTCCTAACACTCCCCAGAGGAGTCCCCAGACCCTGCACCAGAGCACTGCACATGATACAACAGATCCACAGTGTTGCAAGGGACAGGGTCAAACTTGCCCCCACAAGGGAGGTACCTCTGTGTTACCACCTGCCCAAAACTATACTAATCCATGGGATTCTATGCTTTTTGGCAGGGGACCCTCACCACCAAGAAGATCAGAGGGAGGCAAACAATGAGACATTGTTGGGTATATGCTTCTACTTCATCTCTGTCACTCTCCCTGACCGTCCCCACCCTCTTTCTTTTTTCCGTTCTCTTTTCTTTTCATCTTTTAAATAAAATACATTAGTTTTTCATTATCAACATCTTTTGGGTTTTATCCCATTTGGGGGAATGTTTGAACCAATATTTAAACGAATATTCAGGGTTCCTTCTGCTTTATTCACACAGAATTAGTTCTCTTTGCTTCTCTGTGATTAGAGAGGATCGCAACAGGATGTGACCTTACAGAAGGCCCAGAAATTATGGCATTAAGCCAAGTCATAAACTACAATGATATGCTCAAACTTGAACATTGGCCTAGGTTAGCCACTTCATGATTTTCTTCTGCCTCTTCTCCCGTTCTGTCTTAAAATCACATTTCTGACATTTCTGCCTAATTTTTAGACTCTGAAAGAGCAGTTAAGGATTTTCAGAGCAAGAGTTCCTTTGCCATCTTTATCCCCCAAACTAACCCTCTGCTAACCGGCAAGACAAAAAAATAATCACTGTGGGTAATGTGATTAAGGGGAACTTTGACTACACCAGGTCTGTCTCTGTCCATTTTATTTCTTTAAACCTTTTAAGGCATGGAAGGCAGGGTGAAAAACTGACAGCCTATACAGCTAGTTGGGAGGGATGTACATTAGTGGCCTCAAGAGTTCAGCTCTGGTGCCACAAAACTGAAAGGTTTTGAAAAAGACCCAGAATTACACGGCTGTTTGCAGAAACAATATTCCTGTAAAGACTGCTGTACCTTGAGTGATGATTTTTTGTAACTGAGAAGACTTCAATGCTTGAGAGCATCCATGTGTGTACTAAACAGCTGAAGATACAGCTGTCCATGAGCCATGCTACCACCCACAGTGAACTTCTGCTCCCACCAAATGTAATCACTTCAGGGAACTGCGAGTAGGAATATGCCACAGCACTACAGAGGACTCCAAAGAGCAAGGAGGAGAGAAAATTCCCCAGTTACACATATGCAGAAAAAGGCTGAACTTGGCCTCTGCCCTTATAAACCTGTTCTCTGTTGACAGCACAGATCCATGCAAAACATAGAGATCTAGGGCTCTTCAAGAGCTGGAGGCTTTGTAGAGGGAAAAGAACAGCTTCTGATTGCAATATAAGCAGCAAGCCACTCCGAAGTCAAACTTCATCAAAACTCAGGCCTTAGAGCCTGGCAGATGCTTTTTGAAATTGGGCTGTAAGGGACAGCAAGAGGGAAAGAGGCAGTATGGAAAATAACATTCATTATTAAGAGATGCTAGGTAGAAAAATTTCATTATGTATTGAAGCAGCAGAATTCAGTCCCATTTTTTACACTAGGGCACAAAAGCGTATCTGAAAGAGGAGAATTTATGGCAGACATTTGGGTTAGCACAATCAGGCCAGCAGAGGTACTTGTCTGAAGGTTGGCTTAGTGAGAAGGTCACAGTTATGCCAAAAAGGTGTCTTATCTTTGTCAGGGGCTTTTGTTCCACACTTAAGTCTTGACCTTTTTCTGGTAATAACATCACTAAACTTCTTCAAAGAGTCCTGACTACAACTGAGGGGGGTAATCCTATTAACCAGACAGTTTTAAGGAAGGAAACAGGCTTCCCACACACAGCAGTAGAGATGGTGGAATCTGGGGAACACATGAACTGGTATTATTTAAGAACTTTGTTGAGGACATGGACAGTAGGACTGAGAGCAATCTCAGCTAGGTGACACCAAGGTCAGTGATGTGATTGATACTCTAGAGGGAAGGAATGTCATCCAGAGGGACCTGGACAGACTTGAGAGGCAGGCCTGGGAAAACCTCAGGTTCAAGTTCAAGAGGGCCATGTGTGGGCTCCTGGGCTGGGGCAATCCCAAAATCAATATAGGCTGGGCAATGAGTGGACTCAGAGAAGCCCTAAGAAAAGGACCTGAGTGTCCTGGTGGATGAAAAACCAAATACGAGCTAGCCATGTGTGCTCAGAGCCCAGGAAGCCCAGTGTATCCTGTATCCAAAGCACCATGGACAGCAGGCTGAAGAAGGGATTCTGCCCCTCTGCTCTGCTCTGGTGAGACCTCACCTGCAGGGTTGCATCCAGCTCTGGGGCCCAACACAAGATGCACATCAAGCTGCTTCAGTGAGTCTACAGGAGGACTGTGAAGATGACAAAGGATCAAAGCATCTCCTCTGTGAGGCCAGGGTGAGAGATTTGGGGTTCTTCAGTCTGGAGAAGCAAAAACTTCAAGAAGACCTTATAGCAGCCTTCCATTGTCTGAAGGGGGCCTTCATGAAGGCAGGAGAGGGCACTTTTCACAAGGCTGTGTAGTGTAAGGAGGAATGGCTTTAAACTGAAAGAAAGTAGGTTTAGATTAAAGGAAGAAATTCTTTACTCTGAGGGTGGTGAGGCCCTGGCACAGGGTGCCCAGAGAAGCTGTGGATTCCCCATCCCTGGAAACGTTCAAGGCCAGTTTAGATGGGATTTTGAGCAATCTGATGTATTGGAAGGTGCCCCTGCCCATAGCAGGGGGATGGAACTAAATGATCTTTAAGGTCTCTTCCAACTCAAACCATCCTGTGATTCTACAGTGTCTGGGACTAAATATCAGCTGAGGAGTGTCCAGGATGTTTGAGTGGCATGCGATGATCAAAAATAAATAAAAAAAAAAAGCTTGAACAAACACCAGACCTGTTCAGGCTGGTTGAGGACTGCAGTATTTTCAGATGTTTGCTTTGGAAATAAACTTCCAAGAAGCAAAACTATTCTAGGGCACAAGGTATCATTAAGTTCCTATCGTAAGCATTCTACATGCTACAATTCCAAAAATATTGTAGACAGCTAAAGGAAGAGCAAATTTAAGACATGAGGACGTCACAAAATGTCTGAGGAGAGAAATGTATAAATACACTGCTCCCTTGAGTAAGGTTCAGTATCTGGCTCACCAGGCTATTTAGCAGTAACTAATTAAGTAAGGGAGCTGTACAGGCATTAACAAACTGAAAAGAGAAAGAGAAAAAGGGAAATTGTACCAAAACAAGAAACCAGAACACGGCACCTTGCAGTCAGTTAGCATAACCTCTTATCTTTTGGAGAACAGCAAACATTTAAAGGTTATGCATGCATCACTGAATGGCTATCCCTGTTTGCATGGGAATGAAGTTTTCCTCCTATTGAGGCTGTATTATTAATTCCTGGGAAAAGCTTAAAATTTTGTGTTAATGTAATTCTTAATTGTCCTTACAGCACTTCCTGTAAGTTAGGAAAGTTTATAAGCCTTGTTGCTTCAGGTGTGGTGCAGGAAAACTTTCATGATCTGTAGTCTAAAGGGATGGACACTTTAGAGCACAAGGGATTAAATGAGTCTGAACCAGAGGTGCATCAGGTCATCACAGAGACAGACTTCCCTACTAAAAGTCTTGTATGAGCTGTGAACAATGATGTGACATAACCACTGACAGAATCTTGGTCTCTGCTCGTGTGAACAAAAAGAAACACGAGTTGTCAGAATTTCATGGTAAATTAAGGGAAATCTCAGAAAGAGAATATGCAGAATGTTTACATTTTCCCTGAAGACATGTTTTAAAATATTCCACTTCAAGTTAAGTGATAAACTTCCCTACTCCTTAGATGATTACATTTAGCATGTCAACTAGAATGCATCTCATTTTTTTTTATTAGTTAATTGGCTGTTGCAAAATAAGGTATGCACCAAACCCAATACTATTTTAAAACCAGCCTTTTTATTAAACAAAATAAATTATCTGTGTTTTGTGAACAAATCAATCTATATAAGATTATGACATTTATCAAGATTAAAGAATTACTAATCATTTTTTCTCTTTTTATTAGAAGAAAAATGGGCATTTCTGCTGCTTTATAAGTCTCCACTTTTCAGCTTTTTTAAGAACTGGACTTTGAATTAAAAAAAAAAGTTTGGTTCATCTGGAAGACTTGGCTAGTGACTCTCACTTGTTAACTTTTCTTTTTACTGAGAAAAACATTGACAGCAAATGTGTACTGAGTTAACTTATTCAGCATTATTTTTAACATAACAAGTAAGAATTCCATATTAATCTTCAGCTACATATATATATTTTAATTTCATACTGAGAACATACCTGATTTTAAAGAAAATGTAAAAAGCCATTTTGAAATAAATTGCCAGAAAAGGAAACCAGTGGTATTGGACATAGATGTTCATGTGTGGAAACAGAATGGTGAACTAGCTGGCTTTTCTACTTGCCCATAGCATCTACTATCTTTTAAACATTTGGCAAGTTAACATGGAGAGGCTAGTTCAATACTGTAGAAATCCTAACTTAAGTTTCTAAAAATTAACTTTCCCTTCTATGAGTAAGCTCAAGACATACGTCCTTTAAGATGTGATTTCATAAACAGCTTAGGCAACTTAATGATTAATTTTTTTTAATGTACCTATCATGCTGCTTTTTACCAGGGCTGACTTAGGTTGCTGAACTGGCCAGAGCTGCTTATTTGACTTGTCTCTGGAGGACTGACATTGCAGGAGGGGTGACCCACCTCACCCCCTGTGTGTTCAGTGCTGACAGGAAGGATGGCTAGGAAAGCAGCAGCTCTAGTTTCAGTCAAACCCCCTGAATCACACCCTTCAGTTGACAGGGTCCTTCAGATGCTCATGTTCAACCAGAAAATACACACTTCACCCAAACACTGCTTCTAATTACTCAGCTTAACCTTTACATACTGGGATTTTGGAGACACATGTGGAACCACAGTGAGAATCTGAGGATTATGCCAAGGAAATCTGCACTGACTGTCCTTTGCTTTCAGGAAACCTACCTCAACAGCACTTTTTACAAAAAGGTTATTTCAAGGGGAAGGAAAGATGGGGTGGTGACTGTATTATCCACCAATCCTCTGCATGCCTAGCCAAGGCAGGGTCTCTCCCCTGCTAGGCAGGCTATGTGCCCTTTTTATTCTCCAGATTCCCTGTCCATTAAATTGGCTCTATTTTCTCTGTTTAAAGAGGAGACAAATTATTTGTGCTTCAACACTTCCCAGGCAGATGATGAGCATCTATTTTCCTATCTATGACATGTCATATTCTCAGTATGTGGCTTGCACCAGTTGGATGAGTGCTTCAGCTAAGATGCCCTGCTCAATTTCTTAGAAAAGTGCCAGGCACAGCTACAGTGCCAACAGACAGAGATGTGCACTAAGAGCTTAATTTAATTTTCATTCCTAACATTTTGTTTTCACTTTGGGAACAATATTTTAGCACAAAACTAAAGGTTAATAATGTATTGGTAACAGACAGACATACTGAAATCCCATCAGGGGACAAAGTTATAATGAAAAAACATAGTACATTAGCTACATGAGTATATGAAATGCACCTGAATTATACTACATTCATTTTTTGGTTTTGTTTCATTCTCAAAAAATATCCATATGAGCTGTCCTTTAAATCTCTTATATTTTTAGTTTGTTGTTATTAAAGCAGAACTGTGACCATTTTGTATTGGCATCGCTATTATAAACCCTGTTTCTGAGAGAGTGGGTAACTCATCTCTCACTGGATTAAAACCCAGACACAGTTTCAGGCTACACAAAACTCTTTGGTTGAAGGGAAAGAAAAGGGTTGATTCAGTTTTGATATTTAGTTCAAAAGCACAAATTTTTCCTTTCTTCTTTGTCTTTAGATGCATATCATGTTTACCCTGAGGCTCAAAACCATTGGATGAACATATGTGATCTTACACTACCCCCAGGGCACACACAGAAAATGAAGCTCAACACAAACCATCGCCCTCAGCTGCTCCAAGGGAAGGACAATTAATACAGTGGCCAAGTTCTTTACTTTGAAATATGAATAATCTCACAGAACAAACATTCTCCCACAAAGATGAGAGACATTTTTTACAATTTTTTTTTTCTTTTAACCCTTCTAGTAACTGTAGTGACTTATGATTGCAGTGGTGACACAACCACTAATATGTGTCAGTCAGCTGAATTCTTAGGTAAGAGTCAGAAAGGCAGTAAATGGTGATTTACAGCACTGCAAATTGGCAGGGCAACTGGATGAAGCCTTGGGAAAGAAGATGAAGGATCACTTATCACTTGACAGACAAACTCACACACTTAGGAATAAAGAAAGCTCCCCTCACCTGAGACATTCTCTCACGGTGCTTAGCTTCAAGCCTCTCCTTGGCTTTCTGGAAATGGGCATGTTCATTCTCATCTCCAGGTGTCTCCAAATATTTGTCAACAGCATCAGGAGTGCTAGCAGCTGTGGTAGGGACTGACATAAAATTTGCAGGTGGAGAGAGGGAGGGGAGGGAGAAGAAAATAAGAATTTCTACTTTAGTATGGGACAAATTTAGATGGATTAATAAAGAAGCATCTGTTCTAATTTCCATCAGAATACAGCCATCTATTTAGCCTCAGAGGGGAAACACAGAAACAGGGTTTAGATGAACATGTTACAGACAGCAAATATATATAAATACATCAGGATTTCTTCCCCCTCCCTCACCCCATTCTATAGACCAGGAGAAGCTCTGCAGAGTGAATAAAACAATGCTCTTGAAACAGGTTAGAAACTGCTGCCAAAAGAAAAATTCCAAGTACGAAGAAAAGCCTGGCAATGAATAAAGTCCGTAAGCCAGCAAAACGCCCTTTGCAAAGTTGCATGCTTTGTACATAAGTTTATTTTTAAAAGGCAAATTGTAACATATAAGTGCGAATGCAAATCCCTTTTAAAGCACTTATGGACCCCACAGTACCTCCTGAAATACCTCAAATCCTTTCCTCAGCAACAGTTTGGCTTCACAGATAGTTACTTTATTTGTAACAACTTTGATTAAAACAAGCTGGAAATAATCATCCAGGTTGCACTAATTGCCAGCCATTCCTGTGGATAACGAGGAGGCAGCTGTGACACCGGTAGTGGAAAGATTTGCATTTAGAGAAACTCAAGCAAAGTGAGCAACAGTCCCCTCACTGTGCAGCGATTCCAACCCCTACTTTGCGAAGACTGATTCTGTTTCCCTTTAATATGTCAGAATTTAAGGAACTGGTACTGACATCAAACAACAGGCAGCTTGAAAGAGTGTAGTGAAATCCCTCAGAGACTCCTTGGAGAGGAAGAAAACCCACCCAACGGAACACACCATACTCTTATTATTCCCAATCCATTATCTTCATTAGAGGTCCTAGTTGCCATCTAAACTGGGTTTAAGTTGAATTTGCTCATATAAAAATCCTCCTGAGTAAGAACTTCAAGATACATATCCTACCCATGCACAGCTAGAACTTGGCAACCAGGCCTTGCATGAATGCCTTCCTTTTCACCAACCCTGACAAATACAATTTTGCCTTGCTGATATTCATTCAGCATTCATCCATTCATGGCTCAGATAACACCTCTCCAAGTTCTTGTTGGTTCAAGTGAAAACAAATACAAGACAGAAGTATTTTCCTGAACATGACTTCTTCCAAGGCTGTAAACAAGAGTCATCAAGTTCCACAGAGTAAAAGGAACCAAAACAAAAAACGCTGTGGTTAGACCCAGCAAAATGAGTTACAGTAAACATTGTCCACAGCAATACCTTGATTTACTGGATATGAAAATGTTTGCATTATTTCCTTTTTGAATCCTAAATTTTACCCACTTCTTTCTTAAAAGGTCTAGTACAACATATGTGGTTCAAAGGTGAAATAAAAATGCAAATTTGTATTGATGAAGGAACTGTGGAAACAGAAATTAGTCACTTACATCCACTAAAGGTTGTAGTAAAAATTAACAACTATTAAATTGAAATAGATAATATTAGAAATCTCAGTTCTTTAGTGCCTTAGGCACTTGGAAGTTGACATGCAACTTAGCTGCCAAAACATTTTACTTCCTGCTAACTAGGGAGATGTCAACATCCAAAAAAAACAACCAATGGATAAAGGAAATGACTGACAACAGGAGTTATCATCTTGTAAGCTGCTGCTGTAAAAGGTACAGATCTTTATTTGCAATACACCTCTGAAGAAAAATAAAAGTGGACAGTATCTGCCACTTTTCACCAAGAGATTTAGCAAGTTTGGAAGTTCACAGTATTTAGTCTAGAGAATAAATACTACTGTACCTAAATTCCCCCCAAACCCTGTGATAATGCTCTAAAATGATCAAAAATAAAACCATGTGTGTCAACATTTAAACTTCCTGCTAAGTTTCATGGTTTATGCAAGGAAGGAGGGAACTGACAACACTGAACCCTGTTGGTTCCCTCTGTTGTGAGCCACAGAAATTCGGTACTATCACAAAAGAAAAATAAAAAACCCTATTTATAAAAGGTTGTTTTAATGCTATGCTATGTCAAAAATTTATTTTACTGACTGTGCCACCAGAGTACAACTCACTTCCACTTTGAATGAGGAACAAATGAAAACACAGTGAATTCCACTCAGCTCTGACAGCTGCTGGAGCTGCTGGGAGAGTCGTCTGGGAAATGAAGTACATTTAAGAGAACCTATTTTCCTAGCCCTCAACTTTTAAGTCCCCAAGCTCAGAATTGAACATTAATGTAATTTCAAAATAGCACTCATTTAAAAATATATACTTCCTGTAAGTTTAAGGACGTTTAAAGTGCAACAATTAACAGACAAGTAAAAAAATTAGTACGATAGATTACTTTTCAGTATAAGACAGAAATCTTTCCTTTGGTAACAGCAATATGTTTGCTTATTCTTGTCAATATATACTCATTCTGAGGCCATTAAATCCAAATTAACCACCTGATAGATTCTGTGACTTCAAAGAAGCCATTATGGACAGTCACACAGTAGGAGTTTGAATCATTATATTGTATGGAAACCACAGACAGTACTGAACATTCTTATTAAAACTCAGTAGAGACTGAGCAGATGGTCTGAGAGGCTGAAGGAATTGGTAACATCATCCTCAAAGCCTTCTACTTCTAAGGTAATTATGTATCAATTTCCACGGAGCTGGATGATAAATGAAATATAGCACAGCAGTAGCTCCTACCCAACAGATAAATAATTTCTGTCAGACCTCAGAGCACCAGTCAAATCCACTGAACATGGAGAGAGTTCAAGGCTTAGCACTGCAGGACAGACCCACCTTCCCAGATCAAGGCAAAGAGACTTAGCAAGAAAGCAGAATAAAACATGCTTTTTTTAAACTTTCTTTTTTTCCTAAGAGAAAGTGTTCAGGATATTAGTATTCAGATTTCACAGTGTATGGGTATTTGTGACAAAAGAACATCCTCACATCTTGGTTCAGTCCAATTCCAATTCATTAGCAGAAAATCTGACTCATATCCCACACTTCCACCCTTTGCTCACTATACAAGAGAAGCCCAACAATATCCTCTATTTCATATTACTCTGTAAAATCTAACTAGTTTATCCTTAAAAGCAAACTATAGCTAGACAAAGGAAAGATCTGCTTTAGCATCCATCTTGCCTCCTGCCTAACAGGTTTGATTTTTTTGTTTGTTTGTTTTTTTGTTTTTTGTTTTAATAGGACACAAGGGAGCAAGAACAGTCTGAACTTTGGAGAGAAAAGAAAGAAAGAATGGAATAAATACATTAATAAAAATGAAGTGGGGAGGAGGAGGCACAAAAATCAAATACAAAGACTAAATTAAGGGTGACGGTGAGGGGAAAAAACAACAGGAGAGAGAGAACAGGAATGGCCTTGATGGAAACTATTCACTGGTTTTCTTTTCTACTGTGAGATTGGGGTGAAATGGTGTCTACCTCTTTCAGTAACATTAGATTAGTGCTAAACACAAGACATCATTTCAGTGGTGATACTTATTATATTCAGCACTTCCAATTATTTTCATACAATTTCTATTCAGCAAAAATATGAAGAATAAGGAGAAACAGCATGGTGAGACTGAAACAGTACATGCAACTAAAAGAAAACAAAGTTACTTCAGGAACAGAAAAAACAGGTATATAGATGAGGGTACAGAACGCACTGACATAACATTAAAAACCAGGAATAAAAATATAATTGTAATAGCTTGGAAAGTGTATCCTCATAGACTCAACTGTTGTTTGAGAAACTACTAAAGAAAAAAAAGTCAGAAAAAAACCCCTACGGGAGATATAAAATCTGTCATAGTTTAAGTTGTGCAAATAAAGTCAAACAAGCTCAAGTACTCAGTCTAATTCCGTTGTCCTTAAAGAGGAAATTACTTAAACCAAAAATCTGGACTTCCAAAATAAACCAAGAGAATAATGGAAATGGTAATAGTCTTGTTATTGTTTTATTGAAATGAATCTGAGGAAAAAACCACCCAGCCAGACAGCTTCCATGAGACAAAGCAGAATCTCCTGAGCAGAAGAGATCATTTATCTTCCCAAAGAGAGGATGCAATCAGAGACAAGTCATGTTTTGCATCTCTGGAAACACCTTGCCTAGCACAGGAACTTAATGGTTCAGAACGTTCTTCTGTCAGTAAATATGTTAGACCTCACTCCAACCTCCTGCACAGATCTCTCCCTTCACTACATCTTCTGTCTTGTTGCAGAAGCTGATCATGGTTTATGAAGTATCTTCCTCACTCCCATCATGGCAGGTTTCTCCACATCCCTTCCCTGGAGCTTTGCTATGAACAGCTCTAGAAGACACTGAGATAAAAAGCCATTGGAGCATCAGAGCAGCAATCCTGCCTCCAGGACTGCTCTTGCTTCTGCTCCAATAAAATACAGGCCAGCTCCTCTGCTCCATGACACACAGAGTCCCCCTTGCTAGAGCTCTTCATTTGTTTGTGTGCATTTTTAACCTTTCTGCTTACTGAAAATGCTCCTGAAAAGGCCCTGAGATGCTGCTGATGTTCTGCTCCCTCCATGCCCTGTGAGCAGACAGGGCAGTGTTACCTACTCACTCTTTAATGTCTCAGATATAAATGTCAGCTGATGCTTTCCCAAGGGCACCTGCTGGCAAAGCAGACTGGGAGGAGAGTGTACAAGAGACTCTCAAAACAGAACCCATCTGATAAAACCAGCACCTAATTTATCAGCTTCAGTGGTGTATGGTGGAGGAAGCCATCACTCTCAAACAGTGCAAACACTGTTTTTTCAGCATTACAACATATGCTTGAGTTAAAGTAAGAGGGAGGTGATTCACATCCATGTGCACCACAGCCTTTAGGGAAACGTAAAAAAATCAAATAGAATTTCTCCCCTTTTCATTGCAAACACACACAAAGAATTCAACCAAACTAAAACCAAACAAAGCCCCAAAAATTTGGAAATACGCATTCTAATATTTTTTAGCTTTGGGGAAAAAAAAAAAAAGATCAGAAACACATGAGAATACACCGTAAAAAATACGAGCTATTTTTAAACTTACCTGAGGCTTCCCTAAAGTTAGTGCTTTTCCCTGCACATGCATTGTACACAGACACACGGAACATCAGTACGCTTTGACAGAGAAGAGAGAGGAGATGGCTGCAAAGGCCTCACCTGAGGAGGTGTTAAGCTCTCAGCCCCCAACTCAGAGCGCCAAGAAGTCACCCACGACCGCGCCAGGTTAGCAAGAGGCCAAGGAGGCCCGAGCGGTGAGCAGAGGTGCGGACAGACCGCGGCTGGGGTTAGTGTGAGCCCAGGCCCGCTCCCCGCACGGCGGGCGCCGTGAGGGCACTTACTGATGCTGCCACAGACCGCCATGCAGTACTCCTCCGAGTCAAAGTTGTTCCGGTTCCCGCCACAGCCGCCGTAAAAGAAGGGCGCGCACTTTCCTTCAGCCACGTCAAAGTACCAGCGGGAGATCATCGCGCGGCACGGCCCGGTCTCCGCTTGCTCAGAGCACACCTCTAGTCACAGGAGACCCGGAGGAACCACATTTAGCACGGAAATGGTATCGCCTTGGCTTCTTAATTGGGTGGAAGTGGCTTCTTAATTAGTGGAAATGGCGTGGTCTCTCCGTGTCCACACGCTCAAGCGGGGAAGGAGATGCACCACGGAGGTGTTTTGAGGAATGGGAAACCCTTCCCCAGAGATAATGAAGGTCAGTTTTGAACTGACACAGATTTCTGCCACAAAGTCTCCTTAGCCTGCCTATACCTTATGTTTTTAGCAACTTCATCTGCACACATTAAGAGGTGTTGCCCTGAAACAAATGTGGAATTTCATCTGCTTCCAGGCCAGAGGGGTACAACCACCAACTGACTGGGGGTTTTGCCGATAGCCCTGGGTGGATTCCTGCCCAAGCAGCCTACTTGGTACCTGAAAGGAAACATCTGAAAGTAGGAGCCACATCGTCTCTTCTTCTTTTTTAGCTCTATATACCCTCTCAGACCAACTTATACAAAAGAAAACAAACAAACAAACAATTATTTATACACTATAGTGGAAAACAAATTCTCTTCAGACACCTATTTAAATGTAGTGATGAAGAAACTCCCTTTTGCAAGCCACCCAGCACAGGGGTTTTAATTCACAGTTAAAGGGCTCACATATATAAAATTACTGCTGTAGCTTGAACCATCCATAGGAGGAAATCTCACCCCCAATGAATATACCTACAGAAAAAAAATTTAAATCATTTGTGCTTGTGTCTGTGAGCTGCTACAGTCTCTGCCTATATCCTGCAATTTGGAGTTCAGCCAATTACACATGTAAATGTATAGCCCTTTACCAATAATGTTCCAAACAGACAAAAACATTTTTATCTTTCAACGTGCTGCACAAGTCATTTCAAATACACATAATACTCAATGCCAATAAACCCCTCATTTACTTTCATCCCACACACTACCTGGCAAACAAACTGCTACGTTCAACTAGAGGCTTCTAAATTCTCTGCATAAATTTGAATTTTGTGGAAAGCACATTCCTAAGGGTTGAAAGGCAGGAAGAAATATCACTGCACTAGCACTGGAAATCCGCTGCACGCTCATCACCTCTCAAATGTTGGCTACAAAGAATCCTGATTTCCTGTGTCTGTCCTGATCCATTAATTCACTATCCTCAGAAGCACCTCTGCTTATAAACAGGTTTTTATGTCCAATTGTCAATGGCAATACCACTTGTATTTCCTTAAATATACAATACAGGTACAATTTTACATGCATTTAACTTATTCACGTATTCTAATGATAAATAATGTCAAGAATCAATTTCAGGAAGCACACATTTAGTCTGAGAGAAACAGATCCAAGAGTATGAAACTATCAAGGATGTGCTGAAAATGCTGCCCTTCTGTGTGAAGAAATTAGGGGGAAAAGAATACTGTGTTTCTTGCTTGAGGAAAAAACAAAATAAGTATCATTAATTGCACAGCACATTAATTACAATTAATTGTATATTACCATGTGATTAATTATAGACCATTTTTAGTATACAAGTAGTTCTCCTGATTAATTTTAAAACCAAATCTAGCCACACCACCAATTATACAGTCAAATCTTGACAAAAAGCTAACTGCGCAGTCTTGGAAAAGCTGTCACATGTAAATTAAAAATTAATAGCAACTTCTGATATAAAATAGACAGGTATAATCAAAAGAGTTTTTACTGACAGGAAATGTCATTTCTGAAAATACAAAGGTCTTAACAATTCAGTCTTTCTTAATTAATGCTGACTGTGGGCCAGTCTCTAGCCACACAATACGCAGCTTCTAGGTTTCCCTCAAAATATTTGTCTTTTTTTTCTCTACAGACTGATTTATTTTGCACTGTTATGGGGTTGGAAACTGTTTGCAGATTTAATCTGAAATTTCCAATAGGTACCTCTCTCACAGAAATAGCAACAGAGATTTGAATGTGCAAAAGCAAAGGTAACCTTCCATCAGATTTGACTCTGAAATTGTCTCTTTGGTGAACTAAGTCATTTATATACAAGAAGATGCACTTGAACAAGGTTTCAGTAAACCAGAGTAAGATAGTAAAAAGAGCAAGCCTGAAGCTTTGCAGCCCACTGTTGTGGCCATTGACAGGCCCCCTGCCTGACCTGGCACCTCCCATCAGGGGAGGGACATCCTTCCCTGCAGCCTGCACTGCCACCTCTACTGCCCTTGCTGAGACCTACATGGTGCTTAGGTCACCACAGAGAGAAATGTTCTGTTGTCTCCTAATGTTTATGACCTAAACTGAGAATAAACAAGAGAGGGGGAAGTGCTCTGGTTTACTGTTTCACGACTGCTCTCTTTGAGGGAAGTGTGGTGCCAGTCCAGTCTAGGAAATGTGTCACTGCTGTCACTCATGCCTTTCCTGATGTCACTATGCCTGTCTGCCATTCTCCGTGGAGGGCTCAGAGTATCATTCCTTCATCTCTGCTTTGGGGCAAAGGTACATTTTTAAACCAGCTTCTGTTCCTGGGCAATGATCCCATCACTCCTGTTTGTGGGCCAGATACTCCTCCTGCACCTCTCTATATCCCCATCCATCACTTGTCTTTACAAGAAAAAGCCACTGCATTTGGTTCTCAGCTGCAACACCTCAGCTGAGAAGATAGGGAAATGAAGTGCTGAGATGCAAAATTCAACAGGTTTTCTCCAGCTATTAATACAAACACCACTTCCCCTTCCTTCTGCTGCTGCCAAGTACAGCAATTAACATCTACAAGGGGTGAACTAGGGTATTTTAGCAGATATTAGCAGCAGGCAGGCAGCATCCACTGCTGTATTGGTTAGAGTATGATTATTTGAGATACAGCACTAATGTAATGCAGTGGGTTGAGCTAGATGATTCATCAAAAAATTAAAAGCTGTCTTTGCTTCATATTTTAATTCTGTTGCTGAAAACTGAGGCAAAGATGAGTTACTTTTTGCAAATGTGCAATTCAGTTTTTACTTGATACCACAAATAACTTGCAAGCAGTAGAGCATCAATGGTGAGCTTCACTTTGTTTAAGGAACTAGCTCACTCTTCCCCCTCCAAAGACAAACTTTTGTCTTCAGCTTCAAGAAATTGGATACAATTAAAGAGGACAAGCCTTTGCCACAATCCAGTTTCATGAACGGTTGCTTTTATACACTTTTGAGTTTTCAAATCATCCCACTCCAGCAGTCAAATTTCTCTCATCCTGTGTCCTAAACCACAGGTGCCAATATCTCTGTTCTCCAAAACCTCAGACATGACAAATTTCTTTTGAGATAGTCAGGAAAGTGTAAGTCAGCTTTCTCCATTCCAAGTTTCTTGTACTTATTCCAGCATGTCGGGGCAAACTCAGCTGTTTCTAACCAAGCACTCCCTGAAGGACAGTGCTATGGCAAAGCTTGTTGGTTTAACCTTTTGATAAGTAGTTGAATACTGAAAACTAACCAGTTACATTAAACATTGGCACGGACTGTGTTATTTTTTCTTGAAAAGCACAGACTTCAGCACCCTAGGAAATACAGTCTTTAAGTATGTGGACATTGATTTATACTGACTTTATATGAAGTACTTCCATAAGCACTCATTTACCAAAATGCTGTAAGTAGAGCTCATTAGAATTTATGTGCAAACATTTTAGATATTTTTGATGATCACTTTTAACAGAGGAAAATATAAAATATGGTTCTGAATGTCAGTTTAAAGTTGTAATTACTATTTTTTTCCTGCTACTTGAAGAAAATCGATTTCAAATCAAAGTGAATTTATAATTGCTTTAGTTCAAAATCTCAGCTCCATGCTTTCTTTTTTCCCTTATGGGACTTAAATTCTTAACAACAACATTTTCAGTTGAGAAATTGGAAATAAAATGTAAACTTCTAGCAGGGAGAATTAAAGCTACATTTACATATTTCTAGCACTGTAAATATCAAGTTTATTCAATATCTTTTCAGGATTTGAATTTATTTACATGATCATGAGAACTAAGCTCATTTCATGCTGGCAGTCAGCCCCAAGCCTTAAATCAGAAATTAAACTTGAAGAGATCTAAGACAAAAGGAACCAACAGGAGGACTTAGGTTACTAACTCTGACCTGTGCTGGAAGTTGGTTTCCCATGTCTACTTTACATCTCTGAGAAACCTATTTACCTTCATGAAGAAAGGTATCATCATGCTGACTTAGAACTACTGCAAGGTCTTGATAAACACAGCCACGGTTAATGGAAAATATATTGCATTGATGAGCCTTTCTGTACCACCAGCCCTGCAAGTTTGAAGCTGATATAATCAGGTACACACAACTAAATCACAGTGAGGGTCTGAACGAGCCCATCAGCACTGGTGTGTGTTTGCTGTCCCTTCAAACTGTGTCACAACCACACGGGACCTGAACACCTCTTAAATGAGCACCTCAAACTCTCAGTTGCTTAAGTATATGGGATCAGATCTTTCATTTTATCATTTATATCTCACTAAAGAACAGAGCAAGTAACTGATAAATGCAAGAGAAGCCAAAGGAATAAACATCTCAAATGTGTATCATGAGGTATACGCTCCCTTTCTTCAGGCACTAGTACATAAATTATCAGAGCTGGAGTAATTTTGGCTTCCATATCTTCAGGAATTGAGCTATAGTTTGAGTATATTAATATATATGCCTCTATATTAGTCTCTATTTTTAAAACTAGCTGAGAAAAATTAGGCAAGAGCAAATGCACTGGTTTTTCTTTCAGTTATACTCTTTGTGTTCTAAAAAGGCACAACTGTTTTTACTCAATGAATCAATCAAAAGGGAATATTTGAAGATAATTTCACTGAAACAGAACTTCCTCATTCTGAATATATGGTTAGAAGAGGCAACCAAATTTCTGTTTGAGTATTCAAAGACAAGAGCTAATTTCAGAAGAGGTTTTTGGAATTAGAAGAAGACAGCTGTGAAACTGCCAGATGCTCTGGGACTAAAGTTGGTTCATAAGCTACACAATTGCTAAAATGTTTCTTTACAGAGAAAAGTTAAAAATGCAAAATGATGATTTCTCAATGCAATACTGAGGACAGCTCCTCTAAAGCTGTTAAACACCCTTAAATTGTGATTTCCATCCTGTGTAATCAAGATGAAATTATCTCTATAATGTTTATTCTCAAACTACTGCAAGGGCATATTTAGAACATTAAAAAAATTTAATGGTATGCTTGGCTAGAATACAAAGCCTTATAGTTCTGAAGCAGAACAAATATGTGAAAATACATTTTTTGTATTCTTGTGCACAACAGAACTACATTTGTAACTAAGGTGCCATAAAGTTAGCACTGATGGCCAGAATGCAAGCAAAAAACCCAGTTTGATTTTAAATCTAGGTTAATATAGTTTCATGAATTTGTGTGCTTTAGAAAAGATAGTATTTCCACATAACATCACAATTCTGCTAACACGGCATGACAGTGAGTATGAGGATTAGCCCAGAAGAGCATTCCAGTCTTTTTAAACAGCAAAATCTTCAGCAAGAAAATATGCAATTAATTACTGCTTCAATATAATAAAATGACATCTTCATGAAAGAAGAAACAGATTCTTGGTAATTTTTTCTGGCAGGATATATTTCAAATGAAACTACTCTCCACCTTCCAACATTACATAAAATAACACTTATTACTGTGTTTACTAGTACTTTTGTCCTCAACCCAAAAAGGTAACACTATATTGTGTCTTCCTCAACAGGATCACCAGATTATAAAAAATATTTCCTCCAATTGCAACATATAATAAAGTATTATATAATGGTGGAATAGCTGTGCTTTAAATTAAAATGTCTAATTAAAAGTTATAAATGCAAATCCATTAGGTTGATTTTATCAGTTCTAGTTCATAAATTAGAGTATATGCTAATTTTTAATGAAGATCTCATAGCAAAAAACCCTAGTGGATTTATCTTAATGTGTACTATTTATATGGCAACCAATCCTGTTTTCTTGATATGAAATACAATCACATATCATCTCCCTCCAAGTAAAGCATACTGCATGGTCTTGAAGGCAAGGAAGGAGAACAAGGAACTGCTACTACAGTCCAAAGATGATAACCTTTTGAAGAAGAACAGTTGCCCTGGCATGCTGTGGATGCCCCATCACTCAAAGTGTTCAAGGCCAGGATGGACAGGCCTTGGAGCAACCTGGTCTAGAGTAAGGTGTCCCTGCCCATGGCAGGGAACTGGGTGATATTTAAGGGTCCTTCTAAACCAGGCCATTCTGTGATTCTCTGAAAGTGCTGCAAAGCTATGAGGTGTGGGGAAAAAAAACCTATTAACGTAACATAACTACTAATATTGTCCCAAAACTCCCAGCTGACTTGTCTGGCAATCAGGGTTAATCTCTCTTGCTTTACAAAATATAGTGGGAGTCACTGAATGGATTTTAAGTCCTTCAGTTAAAAATCTTCAGGAAAAAATGGCTCATGATGGATCAATGACACCATACCAACATCAGGCTACTTTTCTCTTGCTAGGAAACCAGCTTATGGTCTCTCACTTGTAACTCCAGACTGTAAATAGAATTAAAATGTCACATGAAGCAGCACTGCTTCGATTGTTTCCTGACTGTCTAAAGAAATCCAGCTGAATTGGAGAAAGCAAAACCAACTGACAAAGGGCAGTATTACACTGCTGGAGGAGGCAGGTGAAGCTTAATGCTGCCGATTCCCCCACATCTGTTGGCAGGTGTGCAGAGAAGTGCCCAGTGTTTTGTGCCAGGCTGCTGGGCTGACCCCGCTGCTCCCCTCTAATGAGATCTGACTGACTTTGATGCTGATGGCAAGCACTAAGCTGAAGCTGCTTATTCTTTGTCGTATGCCAAGAGAGACTGATTTTTTTCTTGTCATCTCCTGTGTCCTTCTGCTGTCCTGTGCAGAAGGACAGCAGAAACATAATTCCAAACAACTGCAGGTGATGGGGGAAGCAGTGCTCCTGCTTGCCTCTATCACACGCTGGAAAAATTACGGGGAGCCTGGATCCTTGGGAGCAGCTCTGCAACATCCATAACACCATGGCAATGATAGCAGAAATTAAACTACTCCCTTACCTAAATCTTGGTCATCAGAGTCACTTCCCTTGCTCCACACAGAGACAAAAGTCAAGAGCAGGGCTTCATAAATGAGCCATATTTTTTTCAGCACAAATTCAGTGCTAACATCTCCCTGTGACCAAAGGTGAAAAATGTGTATTTCACACTAATTTCACCATCAGAATTCCTGTAATCTCAGACTCACAATCATCTGGATTTAACATCTGAAGCCCAGCAAGAGCATATCTAAGAGTTTAAACTGCATCTGCTGCTGTACGCCATATGAATTTAGAGTAAATGATCTCTCACAAAAGGTAGGAAAGTGAATACTGACAAATACTGGACCATGGAAGGTTTATTCACATTTTTTAATAAACACATAGAAATGTGGTTTCTGCAGAAAGTGAATGAAAATACTATCCTCCTGCCAATGGACCTTTCTTATTCTTTAGGCAAGAATAATTTCCTTCTCACTGAAAATAAGTTTGTAAGTGGTTCTACCATTACTATTTTGGTCACGATTCATTAAAATATGCACAGAAATAAAACTGCCTGAAAAACTGCTCAAGTATCTTTGAAGTATAACACTGCATTTATGCTTTTCAATTATTTATGCCTGATGACAGCCATTCCGCTGATCTGGCAGAGAAAGTGCTCAGTACCAGCCCTAAATCAGATGCTTACTTATGGCTTTACAACAGTTCTTCATTTGAAAAGCAACCTCTCTTAAACTGGATAAACCCATTCTCTGTGTTTAATTCTAAAGACATAATCTATTTTAATAAATAAGCAAGAACTTTGCACAGTGCAGCTCTGTCAGATACCACTTACTCTCCAGGACAGTCCCTGCACCATCCCTGCCCCAGGAAGCCCAAAGGCTTGAGGCAGAACTATGCTGAAAACTTGTATTGGTAACAGATTGTCCTCATTTGAACCAGTGCATATTTCCCTCACAGTCACCTGAGGTGGGAAATGTTAGGCTTGGGAAAAACAATATGCTACTGTTTCATTTCATTTCATGATCAGCAAATATATACATTTCTAAAGGGCTTCTAAAAGGTCGCTTCAATAGTTTACCTCATCTTTTTAATGTTATGTTTTATATTCAGGTGATTGTATACTACTTGCCTGAAAGCTGTAAATCTTAACCTCTTTGAAACATCACCCTCAGTAAAGAAACATGTTCTACCAAATCTGTCCTCATTTCCACACATCCAAAATCCCATTAAAGTCAAGTGTATTTTTTTTTTTACCCCTTTCAGTATTCATTTACCAGTGAGAACAGGGCACTTTATCCCCAGGGGGTAAAAGCTCACATACAGAAATATTTTTAATTGGTTTAAAGATATAAACTCCTTCTACCCCCTCCTCACTGAAAAGGCTCTCCAACAACTGAGCAAAACACTCAACAGTTATCTAAGACAGAAACACACAAGACTGAGTTGCCAGCCTTAGAAAGAAACATTTGCAAGTGATTTTAGCAAAGCTTTAGTGCTCCATGTAGACTGAACAGAAAAAATATTGCCAATCCTGCTTTTCCCAAAGGATCCCCTGGGCATGCTTCTGCACCCTGGTGTGATAAATTGCAGCCAGCACCCTCTGCTCTGAAAGGCACTGGAACCAAGGCTCCAGAGAAAGGGACGCTGTCAGGTGCAAAATGTGGGACTGCACTACCACTGGAGTCCCAAGAATACCCTGAGGCAGGGGATAGGGAGGCATGGAGAGAGGAAAGGAGGCAGGCCAAATGTTTTCTGCCTCATTTCACAACGGCCCCAATTTCTATCATTTTCCCTCTGCCTCCTGCATGTCACAACACCTTTCTTTTAAAATGCAGTCTTTAATCTCATTTCCTGCCACCACCTCCAGCATTTATCAGTAAAGATGTAAGCACTGTAGAAGAACTGGGATCTGTTTTACTCAGATTTACACCACACTGAACTGTATTATTAAAATAGAAAAATAAGCGTAATTAATTCCAATATGCATTGTAGGAGAAATGAGGCATTTAAAAAAACTATGTTGCTATGCTCATCATGAAATAGTGCAAAATTCAAGGTTTAAAATGCAGTCCTGTTAATAACTAAAAAATATAATGGAAATTAAATTTTAGAAATGAAGAATTCTTTCTCACTCCATGTATTTCCTATTTCCTTCTTCCCCACACAGTAAAACTCACTAGTTTAGGTTCATTTTTCTGCATAGTTATTTTACATTCATCTAACTTTACTGAATTACCGATTCATAGAGAAACATAGCAAACAAGTATCTAACAGAATGACACAAAATGACCCATCTCTGCCGTTCATACAAGAGATCAAACCAGCTTGTGCTGCCTCCTGCTTGGAACTGATACTCCCTATCCTTCTGTAACTCATGTGCATGATAAACCAGACACACTTTCCTGTCCTACTTGCTACATATGGTAGTTGAATTTTATTTAACGCTATTTTAAAATAAAACCAACCTTTCTGTTTACACACACACCACACACACTTCAAGGACAGATAGTCCCTGCAGCATCTGTGCGCCAGGAAGGCTGGAGGTCAGAAAACCCAAAGGGCTGCAGCAGAACTAACTCCACAGAATATTTGTAACGGGAAAGGGAAAGGAGAGGGGATTAAACACGCAAATTACAGGAGCCAAAGAACAACAATACTGCAACTCTGGGCATTTTGCTGTTTGGAACATTTTTTTGTTGTAAAGGGCAAATAGGCAAAGCAGCAGGATGAGTTTTTCAGCCCCAAGCCTGATGCTCATGGATTTACCTCTGACAACCTCTTCCACAGACTCCGTAGTTGTGGTGGTAGTGGTTGCAATACTGGTAGTTCTTTCGGTTGCCTCCTCATACTCTTCTCCTGTTTCTTCGATTTCATCACCGTCATCATCATCGTCATCAGCATCTTCATCTTCCACAGTTAGCTCCTCATCTTCCTCTGCTTGTTCTTCTGCCGCCTTGTCATCGCTAAATGAAGAAAATTATGATGATGTGTCAGCAACAAAATTACTTCAAGGTAACATGAGAGAACGTTTTATTTGAAAACTCTATAAGGAAAACAGCTTCCTGCTTCTCAATCTCCCTCCCTTCTCTTTAAATAGAAAAGAAAGAATCAGGGACTCCGGAATGTCCCAAATAAGTAAGAAATGCTAAAGAAATGTCTAAAGAAAAAGAAAAAAAAATCAATAATGGCATACCATATTTTGACAGCTGAATAATACTGTAAACATGCTCGCTCCACGGTAGCATCAACCAAGTTTTATTTTGTAAGAAGATCAAATTTGCACAAAATGCACTCAGCTGATGTGAAAGAAGCAAGAAAGTTCCTGAGGAACTTCTCCACCTCACTCAGGAGACAGCTTATCTAGAGGCTCCCTGCATGCCTTTCATAGAGGACTAGCAAGTGTTGAAGTGACCTCAAATTACCGACCGCGGAGTTTTTCCTTCTGCTGTTACAAGTGCTCTGTGAATGGAAAGGACACTTCTACAGGACAAGAGGAGGAAACACTGAAGTTGACTAGCCAATGCACTTGGTGGATTAACACATCAAGAATCTTCTGGGATCATTCTTAGTTTTGAGGGATACAGAAAACAGGTCAAAAAAATATATGTTTGGCTACTGCTACTGTTGTCTTCGAAACATTTCCTAAGCAGTGCTCTGTTGTGGCAAGTTTTCAGATTTGTTTCTGATACTCTACTTGAAATTTACTACTAATGAATAAATGGTCTTTAAATATTTAAACACACAGTGACTTTCTGTCACCTTCATGCACAAGTGGGTGTGAATCTCTCTCATGGCATCACATATGCTTGAACAGCTTTCTAGGTGAAGTTAGCCTCCTTCAACTCATTTTGGAGATCAAGCCTTTAATATTTTATTTTATATTATGTTGTCTACTACAACTTGGAAAGCAAACTCAGCAAAACAGAAGACAGTATAATTCCTATCTAACAGCGCATGAAGAAGTTAAAACATGTTGATAAAATTTTCATATGCCACAAACCTGACTCTGCTAGGAGCAAGTTAAAACTCTACATAAACAAGAATGATTTCCCTGTTCCCTTCTCCCCACAATACCTGGCCTCCAGAAACACAAGAGAGACTTCAAATAATACTGAAGCTTTCCACTGGGGGAAACCCAGGTATGTTTTATGAATAGAGGTGGTTAAAGCCACCTTGCAGAAGAGTCTGCATTAAAGATGAGTTGTTTCCATTTACACAGGAGAAAAAGTTAAAAAGGGCCACAAACCCACTTGGTTCCTCTCTTAATTTTTCTTGATTTCTAAAAACTGGCTTGGAAATTTCACCATCTCCACTGTACCATTCTCCCTGAAAAACTAATTTCATTATGTCTGAAATTTCCAACTTCACTTTAAGTAGCTCCTTTCTGAACAATGTATATCTTCTGCCTTTATTTTTTTTTTTTTGGTCAGGTTTTTTCCTCTTTGCAAGCATGAAATAAACACTATACATACACCATCACCTCTGAACGGCAAGAATAATAAAGTGTATTTGTCAAGTCCAGGATTTGCAGGTGATCTCCAGGTTAAGGGGTTTCCAGTCTTGGCTCACTATGGACATTTAAACTAGGCATGCTTAGTATAAGACATCCAAATTTTGATCAAGAGCATTGGACACCATACGTGTATCAACACTAAATAAAGATGCACTCTGTCATTCTCTCACCTAAACTACAAACACAACGTGTTTTTAAAAATCTGCAAATTATTCTTCCTCTTCCTTTCTCACGACTGATCACTTTCAGATACTGGCACGCTCATAATGTTAAAAAATTACAACAAAAACAACTCAATGAAACAAACAAAGGAAAGTCATTTAGTCACATGGAAGGTACTTCAAAAATAATTTGCATGCATGCATCCAACATCCATCTTTTTTTAACTACACAAAAGCAATCAACTCAGCTATATCAGTCCCAGCATTTTACTATGAAATTCTCATTATGAAGGCCAAGTTTTTTGGGGTTTTTTTCTCCTTTTTTTTTTCTTTTCTTTTCTTTTTTAATTATTATTTTTAGGGGGCATGACGGTGAAAAGCACCATGAGGGGATGAAAGTTCTCTGTGCCCACTGGCTGGCTGTACTTGCCATTACAGTGGTCCCTGGTTCCCTCTCCAGTCACTTATCAGAAGCAAATGCTTAAGGGATAGTCCTCACCTGCCTCCTCATTATTATTTTCTGCTAGTTGAAAAATTCGACATCTGAGAATGCAAAAAAAGAGCCACAAGACGTGGGAGACTACATCAGTGTAGGGATCAGGTTCCTGAAAATATTCTAAAAAACTTGCACAAAAATGTACTACAATATTACTAAAATATTCTTTTGACAGTTTTGATTGCTCCTAGAAAAATCCTACTTCTGCTAGCTATTCTGCAAAACTCAGTCATAAAGGTCATATTTAAGAGAATTACGTTTTATTCCATGTTTCAAGAAAAAGGAACAATGGAATAGAAGTGGGTTTACCTCAGATTTAGATTTATCAAAATGAAAGTGATTTTTGCGTATTTTTAGTATTGGTAAAGGTACTACATCTTGCAAGAAACATGATGAAATACGCTTAGGTGGTTTTCCTTCGATTTAATCAGTTATCACCCTGGCTCCTCTTCAAAGAGAATGCACATGAGAGGAATGACAAACAGGGAAGGGAATGAACATCTACAGCTGGAATTACACCATGAACCTTTCAAATGGGAACAAATCCCTCCCTGCTGCAGAGCTGTTTATGCCCACCCTACTAAATTCTCTGATTCCATTTACATTTCTCAATTAGCAGCACCCCAGTGCTGTTTCCCACACAACACATCTTGCTTCTGTACACTTGTTACCTCAGTAATCAGTTTAAATCCACTGTTTTCAAGCAAATGCTTACTACCAAATGAATGCAGATACTGATATTTTTCTCAGAAATCTTGGAGCTTTATTTAATGTGTATTGCAGGTATGCTTGCTTTCTGGTATTATTATTATTATCATCACATTTTACATTCTTCTGTAAACAAGTATGACTCAGTCTTGTTTCTCCTGGAAGAACAATACTTCAACAGCTTTTTCTGTCTGTTCCCTCAATATCACCCCAGCCAATGTTTTACTGGCACCACAGACTGTGGTGTCTCATTTACAGGAATTTGTTGACATTTCACCTTAGCTTAGTGGCGCCAGTGACAGGATTTTTCAAAGGCTGCTCAAAAAAATTACTTGATGCACTGAAAAATTCACCTTTTTGTAAAGCCATTCAGCCATTGTCTGAATTTAACAGTTCTGCAGTAAACATCAGAGGGAAATTTTTAGGCTTGGTGTAGCCACGAATATACCTGCAACGCCTGCCAACATCTAAACCTCCTTGTCTGTGGGGACCTCTGGGAAGGAGGGCCAGCACTTCCCTTTCATATGGACACAAAGGCCAACATGGTTTTGAACCTTCTGCTTCAACCTGCCCACACATGTGATTTTAAGATCCATCTCCCCCATCGTATAAATGATGTTCCACTTGAGTCCAAGTAGCACAATGGGTCATTAGTACAGATCATCTCCAGTCCTATGTGTGGTGAAAGAGGGTTTTTGGAGTTTGATGGTTTCAGTCCTATTTCTGTTGCCACAAACACACTGGGCCTCCAGGCAGCCTTCAGTCCTACTCAGTTCCTTCCTCACTCAAACAGGAACATACTGACCATTCCAGTGGGCATATTTCTGGTTTTAGGAGACAAACCACTGTACAGCTCCTGCTAGTATGCATGTAAGCACATAGTTACAAGCAACGTTTAAACCACAGACCTGTAAATGTGTATCTAGTAACTTCCTTTCCCCAATGCATCACTGTGGTAAGAACTGGCACCAATGTATTACTTATTCCTTTCACTCAGAAGCCTGCATTCTGTTATTTCAGGAAGGTAAAACTGAAGGAAAGGTAAAAGAGAGTGAAGGAAAGCCAACTAAGTTACTTCTTAATGTTCAAGAAATAAGAAAACATTAGTAAATGAAAGTTTTCTTTCTGTATTCCAGTAACCTGCAAGAGTGACAAAGGCAGAAAACAGATGACAAGAACAATGAGTTTTCCTTCCTAATGTTGTTTCAGAAATAATGGGCTGAAGTATAAGCTACATTTTAAGAAGTTACATTTCTGAAGCTACTAACTTCATGCAAAGTTTTCAGTTTAGGATAGCAAATAACTGTGGACTAATTATCAGTATGGGAAAGTGTTTCCTGCTTGTCTGCAATGAATGCTCATCATTTTGATGTAATTTTACCATGACTTTGATAAATAACTTGAACAAAAACATGTACTCCATCAGTGGTGAAAGAAAGAATGCAAACCCGTTCAAGACAGGTGTTTCAATATCTGGGAAGATTAGCATTCACTACACTTTGCAACTGTATTTTATTGCAGACAGAGCAATAATATCTTGACTGTGGTTTTTACCAGCCACCAAGCCTGAGCAAATACCTGGGGCAAAGCTAATTCCAGGATTGGAACCAAACAGCAGCAGCAATAAGCTGCTGGCTGGGCAGAGGGCAAGACCAGTGTTGGCTTCAGACAGCTGTGGGAATTACACTGGAGAAGCTCTTTTGGTCCAGAGCAGATGGTAATTCATGCATCCACAGCCTTTACCAGGGCAGGTACCATCGTTGCAGTCCCCAGCCTCCTGTGCTTCAGCTTCCCAAAAGCACAAAACCCCACCCCCTTTACAGCTCCTCCAAATGAACTCAGGACTGCTGGGAGGCAATGGGATTGTCAAGTACTCCACTCAGGGTTTAGCTTTGCTCCCAGTTCAAGAATAATAGTGAGCACAGATACATTTTTATCCTTGTGTATAGGAAAGATCCAGACCACCAAGCTCCTCAGCTCTGGGAGAAGATACAGACAGATCCAACAGTGGACTTCTAAATGCCTTAAAAGAAAACACAAAACAGAAAGCAAATGACAAGAGTAAGACATATGCCTGGAATCCAGGGAAGAAGATGAGTGCATATGAGGTGGCTTAATTACCAGTCTTTTGGCTAAAAGAAAATCAGAAAGCTAACAGGCAAAGAAACAAATACTTCCCCAACAAACCTGCACATCTGAAGCCTGGGCATTTTTTACCTAACGTATTTCCAAACCCTGCACACTAGAAAAATTTCTTCTGAACTAAAGTTTCAAAGGACAAGATTTCTCAGAAACCAAGTTTGATGCCACCACCACACTCTGAATTGTGTCACTAACTAAACATTTGAGGCAAAACAGTAACTACTTACATGTAAAAACTAATTGAATGGTGCACTTTGGCACATGAGCACTTTTCCCACTGTACTTTGTTATTTGACTTTGGCACACAAGCTGAGCTCAATACTGAATATAGTAACTACATGATACCGAGAGTCCAAGTAGCAGATTGAAGTGACACCTACCAAAGTAGTTTTGCATGGGCTAAAGAGAGGAAAGGAAGTCAAAGAAAAGTATGAAATTGAGATTTCAACACTCACCTTTAAAGTCTGTGAGTAAGGGACTTTAACAAGACATTTGGTTTTTTGAAGCATCAGGGAGACAGGAAGAGATTGCAGGACAAGAATCAAACTGCACTGCAGTTGTGAGATTAGGCACAGAGCCAGGAAAGAAAAGGGTTATGCCAGATGTCTGATCTATGATTTTTTTTAAATGGCTTATTGGTATCAAAGTCTGGAAAATTACAAATTGACAGCCTAACTCACAGCAATGTTTCTGGTCTGCCTGTTAAATGAGCATAAAATTATCAAGAAGTGCCCTGGTTATTTTCATTAGATTTGGGTTATATTACTAAGTCAGGAAATTGGGTATCTCACACAAAGAAAAAATAATATCACATTTGGACATATAAACACCTATTAGGACACTTTTAGACTTCAAGGAACTTGGATGGGCAATTCCATTGCACAGCAAGTTGGGACAGATAATTTATATTCATAGCATTTTTCAGACATTCATGTTATCATTTCTAATAATTTTCCATTCTGTTTTTCTTTACTGTAGAGGTTGCAGTGATCTTTATTTTCACATTTCCTAATTTAAAAAAATCAAATAAGTTATTTCAAAGGCCATTTCTGAGTTCTTAGAAGAAAAAAACCCTGCATTTTGTGCTTTAGGCTCTTTCTCCTTTTATTGTAACTAAGCTTTTATACAAAAACAATACCAAAATATGCACCTGTTTCCATTTAATTTGTAAAAAATGAGAAAAGTTGCACTAAGAATCTTTCAATCCGATTTTTAAATAGAGCACTTACACAAACCAAACACACATTCCTTGCCCTACTGCCTCCAAGAGATTTATTTACTCTTTCCCTCCATAATTAAATAACATCTTTTATATCATTAGAAATTTTTTTCCATAGCTGAGTTGTTTAACAAGTCACATACACGAGGTAGCATTCCATCTCAGGGAAGGTACCTGTTTACTGACAGGCAAGAAAACCTTCAAAACCGACCTAGTTTTCTCTTTTTGAAACAAAGCCTTTGCTGGTGTTACTGTTCTGACAGTTCTCTTCAGAAGATGAAGGATTCAGCAAGAAGTATGCAATTTTTAGAGGAAAGAACAATAATGTATTTAAGCCACTTGTTTTCTTGCTTTGATTAGTTTTGCTGAAGAGAAACTTAGAAACTAGAAAATTAGACCCCGCAAACACACAAAATCACGCTTTGTGAGCCTGATGACAATGAATAAATATGCTCTGAATCCTGCCAGCAGAAATGCACTAAGAGGGAATGTGATGGAAGAGGGCGGAGGGAGGATCATTCACACAGCTCCGTTTGAAAATCAGCAGAAAAATCCGGATGCGTAACAATGTATTTATTTCCACAAAACTTCTGCTGTACTCAGAATGAGATATTCAGAGTTTCTTTGTTCAATGTGCTATCCTACTGATTATCCAGGGCAGACAGTGTGACATCTGTACCAAACCAATTACTTGCCCTGCTTGTGGAATCATCGTCTTGCTATTCTCACACAAGGACAACAGGGGAAAACTGGAAAAATAACTTTGTTCGACAACTGAGAAAAAAAAACTCCGAACAAAACAAAACCACCAAAAAATCCCAAAAAACAGAAGCATGAATAATTCTGGGCGTTGAATTTAAGGATTTCTGGATGTTAATTTTTTCAAGAATGTGCCATCCTAAACCTCTTAAATACGGCTGCCACCAGCAGCAGCTGCAGGAGGTCAGGACTTCTGCAGAGCAGATAATCTCTACTCACACAGCCAGAAGAAAAAGGGGCACCTTTCATACTAAATTTTTTATGGTGGCCACAGCATGCCAAGCCTGGCAAAAGACTTGGCAGAAACGAGCGCAGATCCAGTTCTCCAAGTCATAATTTTACTGTTTAAGCCTTTTCTTCTTTGCTCAGGTCAGAATTTCAGTGGTATTTTTTTCCATCAGTAGTGATCAAACTAGAGAAACCATGTGAAGGAAGGGTTTCTCATCATGTAATCAAGCTGAAACTTTTGCATTCAAAATTAAAATGCAGTGCTGTTTTCTGCCGGGTAAAAAAACAACCTAGATGGTTTTGGTGTTTCATCCATGTATCCCAAGTGTGTAGCCTTTGTTAGAAGGCAAAAGGAAAAAAGTACTACAGAAGACCCTTTAGTCCACTGTGCTGTTAAAGTACAGCTTCACAAGAGGTGGGATTCTGAAATTCCTACAAACCACCCCAGTGCCTAGCTCTTACTTCTAGTACAGACTACAAGTATCTCTGAGAGGTAAAGCAGAGCAGGAAATGCTGGGTAATTTTATGAGGGCACATCATACTCTGCATCCTCCAGCACACAGTCATGCTGGTGTGACTGTCAAAACCACCAGGTTTAAATTTCCCACTTCCCATTTCTTCAAGCATTATAAGTAATACAGCTCTTGAAATGGGGCAGTATCTATCATAATGCCACAAGAACTTCTGAGAACCTTTTGTAAGAGCTATCAGAAGGTTTTCTTAAGTTACTTACTACATGAACCTTCCTCTCCCACATTTCAGTCATCACCGGTCATTGTAGGTGACAACTTAAAATTTTTGCTTACAAAATTGTTGCCCAGTACTTAAGGAAATTCTGGCAGCTGATGGCTCTCTTTTGTGAAGTCAAAAACATGTAACCCTTCTCTGCAAATAAACCTCCTACCAAAAGTGTAATTTTTATTCCTCTCAAAACAAGCTCAACATTCACTGAAGTCATACAGGTTGCCTGCACAGCTACAACTGTTTCCATCAAGGGTCAGGAAAGCCTGACCATCTTCTACTCATCACTTCCTCCATTAGATTAATTCTCTCCTCCCAGACCCTCATCCATCACTTCAGTTAATGCTTTATACTGAAATGGTGATAGTATTTGCCAGCTTAGCATCACTGCTATTATCTCTTAAAACAGTGTGCTATTTTATCAATTCCATTCTAACTTTTCTTGTGCTAAGAAGAAATCCAGCACTTACCAGTCTTGTGAGTCATTACTGTTCTGGTGTTTTTTTGCTTTCAGAATTTTATTTTAACAACCTCACCTCCATGACAAAAAGTTTAAAAATTGTTATTAAAAATATATAATGAGCTAGCTGAATATTAACTAACAGCCAACACAAGTGACAAACCCAATTAATATAAGAATGTGAGACACAGACTATGCTAACAGGATACAAAATATGCAAATAGGACAAAATACTTCTCGAGTTCTTCAAGATAAGCAGTAATGTTATGCAATTATACTGTATATTATACAACTCAGAGATGCCTTAGTTTAATTCATAAATACAAGTGATTAGGTTTCATCATTAAAATATTTATAAAACCACAAAGTTTTCAGAGAAGTCCTACCATTAACAGATAGATCTGTTTAGAACAGATATAAAACTACTTCAATTTCTAACAGTTCTACTACAAAAATCAAGATGACGTAAATTTCTGACCAATTAGGTGAAATATTATATTGCAAAACATCTTCCAGACTATCTCCCTAAATGAATTATTTCTCTGAAATACCAATTTAGTGACGGATAACTCTTGTACTGCAAAATTCATCTATCTCAATAATTGGTGTTAACCTCTACTCATGGAAATCTTCAGGAAGGAGGGAAGAAAACAAGCAAGAACAACAAAGCAAGTTTGTAATTCCTGGTGCTCATTTTAGGGCACTGACTCCCAATTAGGAACAATTTGCATTAGGACAGCTGATGAAAACACTGCCTCTGGCTGCACTCCTTCCTGCTTCTGTGTCACAGCCAACTGAGCTCTCCATCAAGCAGATCCTGAATCACTGCAACAGGCACAAGGCTCAGTTTTCCTTAAATTTTCAGGGCTATGGACAGCCTACAGTTCAGTCTGCACAGTATGGAAAAAGGGAAATATTTTTATCCATCCAAATGCATCTCCTTCTTCTGAGGCAGAACCTGCAGTACTGACCCTTTGTCCGGCTTCGCATCCGGTTCAGATTCACAAGCTCAAGTCTAGGGAAGTAGTTTTTTTTTTTTCTTTTTAACACGTTATGCTTTTTGCAAGAACCATTTAGGATATTCCCATTGGAGCATTTCCCACTGAAATTTTAGGAATTAGCTTTCCAATTTAATGAAAAAGCATACACTGATGAGAACTCATCGTTGACGATGAGTAGCAACATGGCTTGAAAACAGGTGAACACACTAGAGACAAAATTTATCTTCCTCAAGTGACAATGTTTCCAATGAAAAATTTAGCCTCAACATCTTTCTTTTTTCTTGATCAATAATACTATCAGCTTTAGAACAGCAAAAATTTCAAAAAGAAAGATGATAAAGCTACGGAACAGTCTGCTGCACAAGTCTCACGGAGAATGGTTGAGGAATGTCTTGGTTTAGAGACAAGTTTAGGAGAAAAACACTCTCGAAAAAACACTCTGGACTAAAAAAAAAGGGTTTCAACAATCCCTTTCTGCCAATAAGAAATGAATAATAGTGGATGAAAGTGAAAAAACCCCAAATGTTAACGAACAGAGTGCCCACATGGCACGGGGAAAATAAAGGTGAATAAATGCTAGATATTGAACTGCCAGACCTTATATCAGGCACCCTACCCCCCTGCTTTGGAACAAAAAACCCCAAAAGTCCAGGGAAAGGAAAAAAAACCCACCACAATGGCCAGCAACATCATGGGGAGAAAAAAAGGCACCGGCTCCTGTCTCAAGAGAAAAAAACAACCAACAAACAAAATGTTCATGCAGCAGCTTGGGCAAACAGATGGGAAGCTGGTGAATCTCTGATGTTGGCCCTCCCTTCACAGCAGATGAAGCTGGTGGATTTGTTGTCCTTCCTTTTTCTGGCGTGGCTTTTCTGAGGTCTGGGGTCAAAAAGCAGTGACCTCTTGCCTTCCTGCCAGTCCCAGCTGATTCTTCTCCAGTCAGCTGTTCTCCCTGATCTCAAAACGAATCCAAACTGTTCAATTCACTTGGAAAAAAAAGCTGCTGAAGGATTGCACCTGCAGTCTCTCCAAGGCCAGGGAGAGGAAAAAAAAATTAAACCCTTTCTTGCTTAATCTAACAAAAAAGGCTAGCTAAGCAAAAAAAGAGAACTCAGTCCACACAGCATCATGGACACCTGGGGAGCGAGGCTTTGAAAAAGCTACAGTAACTATTTTTTTGGGCATAGAGCAGACAATAAAATCACCCCAAGACATTGAAGCTGGAGGGGCTCAGCCTAGAGAAAAGGAGGCTCAGGGAGGACTTGCTCTCTCTACAACTCTCTGGAAAGAGGGTGTAGTAAAGTGGAGGTGCATCTCCTCTGCCATGTCTCAAGTGAAAGGATGAGAGGAAATGACCACCATGGTAAGTTCCACCATGGGAGGTTTAGATTAGATATGAGAAAATGAAAAAATTCACTGAGAGAGAGATCAACCACTAAAATAAGTTGTCCAGGGAGGAGGTGGAGTTACCTTCTCTGGAAGTGATCAAGAGGCATCTGGATGTCGCACTTGAGGATTTGGTTTAGGGGTGATTATGATGGTGCTGTTGGTTATAATGTTGGACTAGATGATCTTGAAGGTCTCTTCCAATTTTGATCATGCTGTGATCCCCCATTTTGCAGGCAAGTCTTTTGGACTCAGAGCTGGACTTCCAATTAGGGCTCAGATTTTTGACTCAGTGTCACAAGACAACATCAAGAACAATGGGAAAGAAGGAGAACAGAGGGAACCGTCAAGATGTCACTGCATACTAGATACAAGCATGAGGAAATGCACAGAAAATGAAGGATTTAAGTAGTAAGAATCTGAAAGATCTGATCCTTCTCCAAGATTTCTTCCTTCACAATCCTCCATTATCCAGTCTGTCAGCCATGCAGCCCTTCCCACTGCAGGGCCCACACAGTCACAGCCTGGCTTCACTCCAGGTATCCGAGCTGGCCTCTCCCCTCCGGCTGTACTTAAACACTTCAACCACCACCATTTCATTCTTCCTAGTTTATCCTTTTTTCCTCCGTGTTCGAGCTGCATTTGGTTCCTCCAGCAAATGCCAAAAAAACCAGAGTATTCATCAAAGCAATAGATATGGAAAATTAGAGCTTTTTGATTACTTGTCTCCCTGGTCAGAGAGTATAAAATAGAACTGGTTCAAACAATTCTGCCCTAAGGGCTCATTTTTCCTGCTGTATTTCCAAATATATTTTTCTGGAGGTGGATGGAGAGATAAGCAGGGGAAAAAGAAGGGTTTGAAGAACACAGGGATGTGTAATGGGGAGTGAAACAGTGCAAGAGGATTTCATGTTTTGGATGGTCCTTGCCAATGAACACCATGAGCACAGAGAACACCATGGAGTTTGTAGCATTTACTTGCTTTCAACTGTATTTGCAATTAAAACATCAACATCTTCCTGGCTCCTGCCTGCAATACATCACCCACTGCTTTGGCATGCA
The DNA here is from genome assembly GCA_013400175.1 of Phainopepla nitens. Taxonomy (NCBI): domain Eukaryota; kingdom Metazoa; phylum Chordata; class Aves; order Passeriformes; family Bombycillidae; genus Phainopepla; species Phainopepla nitens. Next base: position 34,955 of record VXBQ01006670.1, read on the forward strand.
GAGACCCAAACAAAAAGAGCCAGTCAAAATAACACTTACAAAAGGTAAGAGAATCTTCCTCAAGTGTGAAGTGAAATTACTAAATCCCCTTAAATTTGACTTTTAAAATTCTTATGCAAACTCTTGTATATTATTAAATTTACTTGCTTATGTGTCACTCTTTAGACTTTAAGGCATCTTTCATAAACTTGTGCCACAGGCAGATATGCCAGTTGCCTGTCTGCAAGGCAGCAGCAGAACAGGAGTCTGTGTGTTGCTGTAAAAGGTCAGGGCACTGTAAAACTGTGACCAATTTAACCCCACTTTGTGGCAGTGTGATTTAATGGCTGCACTCTGGGGAATTTAGATAGTAACTAATTTGATGCTGAGGTTAACTTGCAGATGTCTCTGAAGGGAAGGCACTGGGTAACACGTGTGCTGATATCCTTGTACCATGAAAGTCATCGATGAATATGTAAGAACAGATAGAAAGTGAAAGAAATTAAATGTACACTTCCTCCATGTTAAGTGCAGATTTCACAACAAATTATTAAGCAAAGCAATTCTTCTGGACCCTGTCATTCCTCTTCCCCACAGAAGCACAGGGTGTCACCTGGAAGCTGTTCAGCATAACAGGGACATATACAATGCTGCTTTCACCACTACAAAAATCAACCAGCTTTAAATGCCTTTCAGGATTTTTTGGATTATAATTGAAGGAAGCAATTAGGAAAAAAAATAATTTTTTTCCAGATACTACTGACAAAACAAACCAGAGCTCTTCATCAAGTCAAAAAGATACTTTATTTCAGCTACATTTTTTTTTCAGCATCTGGTATATGATTACTCGTCCTTAAGCTCAGTCTAGTACAAGGTTGCAAAATCAGAGAACATGATTATCATGCTGCATAGCACAAATTTGTTTTGGTTTTACTTCACAGATACCTAATTATCAGCACAAAACAGACTGTGTTCTTTTGGATTATTTACTGTAGTAAAAAAGCTACTGTATTAACTATGCTAATGGAAAGTATGAACAAACCATAAAACTTTACTTGGCAGAAGTTTCTCATAAACTGTAAATCAAACCATTATAAAATACGCTACTCCCCACAATGCAACATTTACAACACCATCCCATCATTAAATCAGCATTTTATACCTTTTGTCACCAAACAGATAAAATTAATTTTGCCTAATCTACAGAGGGGAAAACAAAGAGAAATGGAATCTCCTATTTTGTAACCTGAAAATACATATAAATGGTCTAGAAAGACTTGGATGAAGTTAAGGCACCATCTTCTGCTCCTGAACCATGGGACTTTAGGAAAAGCTTTCCATACAACTCTAAAAGGTGAGTCTTACAGTGCTTCAGTTTTCCTGCTGTGAAAGAAGGAAAATGACAGCAGACTCCTTTCCTAGTGGGAAGGAAAGCCTGGGAGATTTGACATACATTGGCAGGAAGATAAGGAGAGGCAGATATAAGACAGATGTAGAGAGATGTTGGGGGTTAGGTTTCTTTCCTTCTGTTCCTTTTTATGTATAGATTTTTTTGTCCCCTGTAAGTTCCTAGGAAACAATAACATCTGGGTAATTAAGAAAACGAAAGAAATGGCTGAGCTCAGGGGAGGAAGGCATCTGGTTGCACTTTTCTTATCTGAGAGTTTCTCTCTGAGACAAGAGATACCAGAGTGAGCAAGTAAAAGACGGGGCTGGGACAACTCCTAGCTCTCCCTCTCTCTCGGCTTTGGAAGAGGACGGTCGGAGCTGCTGCTTGAAAAAGAGGATTCGCTGCTGCCACTGGAGCCCAGCCCGGAGCTGCTTCTTCTGCCATGGGGTGAGCTGCTGCTTGTGAGAGCAGTCACTGAACTGGGACCTTTTAACATCTACATCATTAAAAGAGGGAGCTATCACCCTCTCCTCGGGTGCCTGGGATCCTGCACTCGCCTCTCCCTGCCCTGCAGGGAGTCAGACCGCCACTGCGCTGCCCTCGCTGTTTCTGCAGCACTGCTCCAGATTTTTCACTGCACTGTAGCCCCGCACACACTGCCTGCAAAGACATCCTGCTGTCCCAGCTTGCTGCTTCCAAGAGTCCTGCAGGGGCACCACAATCAGCTGCTCCAGGGGGATCTGCAGAGCAAAGCCTCCATCTCTCCCCGTCTCAGCCCAGCCGCCATTACCGTGTGCTCCCTCAGCGCGCGCCACAGCGCCCCCTGCAGGCGCGGGGCAGTCACCGCACCCCCCTGCCCGGCCGGGAGCCACCGGCGCCCCTGCTGGCTGTGAGCGGAACTGCACCAAGGGGAAAGCACCTGACAGCCCAAGGGAGGCTGGCACCGGGCGTGTGGTTCTGTTTGTTGTTAATGCCAAAGTTGTTTTTGTTGTTTATTTGCTTTATTATACATACTAATAAAGAACTGTTATTCCTATTCTCATATCTTTGTCTGAGAGCCCCCTTAATTTCAAAAATTATAGTAATTCAGAGAAAAGGGGTTTACATTTTCCATTCCANTGCTGCTTGTGAGAGCAGTCACTGAACTGGGACCTTTTAACATCTACATCATTAAAAGAGGGAGCTATCACCCTCTCCTCGGGTGCCTGGGATCCTGCACTCGCCTCTCCCTGCCCTGCAGGGAGTCAGACCGCCACTGCGCTGCCCTCGCTGTTTCTGCAGCACTGCTCCAGATTTTTCACTGCACTGTAGCCCCGCACACACTGCCTGCAAAGACATCCTGCTGTCCCAGCTTGCTGCTTCCAAGAGTCCTGCAGGGGCACCACAATCAGCTGCTCCAGGGGGATCTGCAGAGCAAAGCCTCCATCTCTCCCCGTCTCAGCCCAGCCGCCATTACCGTGTGCTCCCTCAGCGCGCGCCACAGCGCCCCCTGCAGGCGCGGGGAAGTCACCGCACCCCCCTGCCCGGCCGGGAGCCACCGGCGCCCCTGCTGGCTGTGAGCGGAACTGCACCAAGGGGAAAGCACCTGACAGCCCAAGGGAGGCTGGCACCGGGCGTGTGGTTCTGTTTGTTGTTAATGCCAAAGTTGTTTTTGTTGTTTATTTGCTTTATTATACATACTAATAAAGAACTGTTATTCCTATTCTCATATCTTTGTCTGAGAGCCCCCTTAATTTCAAAAATTATAGTAATTCAGAGAAAAGGGGTTTACATTTTCCATTCCAAGGAAAGCTCCTGCCATCCTTAGCAGACACCGGTCTTTCAAACCAAGACAACAGACAAAACCTGGAAGTTTCCAGCTTGGCAGTCACTCCTAAAGATGTTCAGCTTCGGACATCAAGGACACCAAAGTTTCTAGCTAGCTCCCACACACAGGCGGGAGGGCCACCAGGCTGTGCTGAGTCGCAAGGGCAGCCAGGACTTGCTGGTCATTTGACTGGGCTGTAGCTATGCAGTGTGAGGTCTGCACTTATCCTGAAAGTCAGCACCTACATCTGACTGTCCCTCAGGCAGACTTCTAGGTAAATTTTAATTAAAGGTGTGGATAGCAACAAGGAACTCCACTGCTAATGCTTGTGAGCTCTTTGTCAGAGTTATAGACTTTTTCAGGATGAGCACAGCAAGACAACTTCAAAAGCACAGGTGGATCCTGCCTCTTGACCTCATGAATAAAATGGGTATGTATATCACCAAAATAGACTCTCCCATCTTCTTCCATGTACTGCCAACAAGCCACACCACAAGCAAGTCATATCCTTTTATATCCAGACCAGGTGGTGGTCAGATATTGGGTAGGAAGGACACCCAACTATGGGGCACCACAGCCCAAGCTACCTCCACATGCGCTCTAATAGTGTGGCTACAACACACAGCTGAGCTTTTCTAACCCCTGTGGAGAAGAAAACACCCTTGACAAAGCAAAAGAATAAAATACAGTGCCTTAGGGACAACTGCTGGAGGTGAAAATACAAGAATCTGAAAAAGGGCATTTATCAACTGAATGGCTGCACTGTGCTTTCCTCTACACATTCAGAATCATAAATGCAGCTATTTTAAAATTTAGATCCTACAGCCTGAGATATAAAGTTATCTCAAAATAGATCACCCACATTTGTTGGGTTTTGCTCTGTCATCATTTTGAGAAACAGGAAGATAATCATCTGCTTCACAGCTTGTCACCTCCACCTCAAACATGTCACCTTCACTTTGACTTGGGTACCCATGTAAGGTGACAAATGTAGACTTGAGCAAGCACTTCAAACAGAGGTACTTTAATAGCAGAGAATATTGGCAATTTACCATTAGCAAAGTGTTCCACTACCTTAGATTTCCCTTCTCCCTCACAATCAGTTTAGGACTAAGGCATATACGTATTGATAGCCACACAAACATATGCTCAGATATGAATAAATATACCCACACACAAAATCTGAATTATCATATACTGCCGTGTAAGAATTTTTTTTAAATATATATAACTAAAGTTAAAGAGTATTTCTGGCTTCAATACACACAGCTCAAGTGTACTTGGCTTAAGAGGCAGCAAGAAATATGAGTGAGTCAGTCTAAAAGAACCACCAACTGCTTGGATCTTAATCTTAAACCAGATGAAGGACAAGCACCCCATAGAAGGATCTTTCATTTTCCTTTTGCAAACACTTCTGTGACAGAGGAGGGTAAAAAAATAAATCAGTATTTGCTTGGAATTTCCGAAATGGATTGAAATGCAATTACAGCTCCCATTCCTGGAGAATACAAAATTCATGAAGTTATTCTTGAACTCATCTCTTCAGATATTAAACTGCCTTATGAGGAAGAAAATGGACTACAATAGTAAATTAAATGTTCAGTGGCAAACACAAAAAAGACAGAAATAAAGCGAATATCTGTCTTACAAACCAAAGTACTCTATAACCCTGTGAGCTCTTTTATTTGAAATAATTTTGGCATCTTTGACTTTATATGCATAAGACATGTACTTTTATATATAGGTGTATATATAATAAATGTTACCTATATAAGATATGTAATAGATATATCTTGCATGTATATATATTTATATAATGAAAAAATCAAACATTTCAATTAGAAAAAGGTCTGCATTCATTTCTTAGAATGAGAGAACATTTAAATACCCAGTCAAAATCTAAATTAAATTCAAAAATCTAAATCTAAAAAATCTAAATTAATGTCAGAAATGACACAGCAAGTCCAAAGGCAGCTTTACAAACCCTACTGAAAGGATTATAAATAGTGACACTGACAGATGTCAGAAGTACAAATCAGAAGAAAGTCCAAAGATATCAATATGGAATATGCAAAGTTCTTTGATATAGGCTTTTGCATCAGTCTGACCACTCACTCCTGTTTATGACAGAAAACTGGAAATTACCATAGGGAAGTATTTATTTTAAACTTACTCCATTATTCACAAAGGATTCTACCTTGCAACACTTACTAATGCTTTGTCAGAAAAGATTCAGTTGCCCACCATGATACAGGTTCTAATTATTCCAGGTCTTAATGCCACCTCTTTGCATCAAATTACAGCAATACAGTCTCTGTCCTTCATCTCTGCACTGTTCTTCAAATTGTTTCCATCTAGATTATTAACGAGTCCAAACATTACACAATTGAGACCTATTAACTTTCTGCATTATTTACATATTTTGGCCCCTATTTATTTTCTGGGTAGTCCTTGAAGCCACTTGCAACGAGCCCCAAGTTTTAGATTTTGTGCATTATTTGTACAAAAAAGAAGTAGAAACACTGCACCAGCACAGTATAAAGTGAGGAAAGCCTGGGCAGCACAAACAGAATTTGAACATTGATCTCAGTTTATGAAGAAAACTATCTTTGCAAGTTGTTGGCATCCAGTTGCAAGGATATGACATGGTACTCTGCTCTTCCAACTGCTGTCTGACATGCTCAGGAGAGTGATATGAAAAGGCTTTAAGAGTACCAGACCACTCAGTTACCAATGAGTGCTACAACACAGTTAGAACACCATATCTGGCCCAAATTAGCCAATGTGCACAGGGGATGGAAGGATAAGGACAGGGATGGTATCTGCTCACCCATCACTGCCTTGCAAGGGAACCCTCCATGTTCCTTCTCAGCAGCAGCATATTAACTAATCTGTCCAAGGCTAGATAATAAAACACATTTTCTTTTTGATCATGTTTAGAAACCGTCAGCAGAAAATTATTTTTACGGCAATAATGGCACACAGCCAATGCATATTACAAATGAAGGCATTTCAAAATCTCCACTGGTTACGTTAATTGATACCTGCTCAGTACCCCAGACTGCACATGAAGCATCTTACAAGTACACCATTTGTCATTTATTTGTCAGAAAATATGAATTTGAGCATTTTTGTTATAAATATGGCAATAATTCTCACTGAAGAACTATTTAGAAATGTAGAGTGTTTAATTTAAGAGTGTTTAATTTAACAATAAACTTTTCTGTAGGAAAGCTAAAAATAAAAGGGGTAGAACACTGATGCTTTCAACCACTGTAAATGCAAGTTCATGAATAAGGTGCAAAGACTCTTCTATGCCAAGGTCTCTTAGACAGATTTTTGGCATCTTAATAACAAGCTGAAGGGTACAAAGTCACTGTACCTTCCATCTGCGTAGTCTGCATCTGCACCTCCCCACCAGACATCTGAATCATCATCTTCAGCATCAGCTGAATCAAGGTTGTCGCTTTCCTCTGCTAAGGGACAGCAGACAAACTCCACACCACGAAACTTGTCGATTCCACAGGGCAGCAGCATGCCATAGTCGTGCAGATTCATGCTCTTCTCACTACAGGACTACAGAAAAGAGGGGGAAAAGAAGCAGCAACAATATTGGCATGGAGGAAGACTAAAAAATGTCACAGACCTTGAGAAAGTATGAAGGGGCTGCCTTAGGAAGTTAAAGCTGGCGAACAGCATGATCTCTGAAATTTGAAACATAATTTAGAAAGGTCACACTTGCATTCACTACTTTACTCTAGGCAGCTCCCTACCTGTGTCTACCGTAAGCAACAAACTCTCCTATCAGTCTTTCCCAGAAAAAAAGGCTTCTCTCCTCCTATATATATAACTACATATCTTACTGTCCAAAATCCTCACAGGCTCTGTCTCACAGACAGAAAACGTGATGACAGAATAATTATTTGATGTATTAACCCCAATCTTGATGCATTAAAGCTATTGACAGCTTCACTGCAAGATAAATCAACATTTGAAATACTTCTTACACTGGAAACACACTGTGTCTGGTCTGACACCTCTGCCAGTACAGTACCTCCTAGCCTTGTTTGGAAAACAGTCAGTTGGGCATAATTATACCTTAAAGATATAGTGATATGTGACAGGCGAAAAAATGAAAATAGTTCAGTGGCTCACAGTGATGATGTTTTTCCAGGGTATTTCCATTTCAAGTTTGCAAGTAGTCAAAATGAACTAGAATTTCCCTGTGTGAAGGTTGGTGCCTTAAATGTTTCAGTCAAATGTTATTCAAGCAAGAACTGAAAATTCAAAAAGCTGCTGATCACATTTCAAATTTCATCTCCAGAAGGTGAAAAAACATACAAGCTAAGAGGTTCCAAAAAAAAACCAGCAATCAGAAATCCTGGAAACTCACCTCTGTTTTTATTCCTAAAAACTCTGACATAAGGAAGAAAGTCCAAAACACCTTAGCAATTTTAACACTAAGTTTATTTTTATTTTCATTAAAGCACTGTTAAATTGTACAAACTCTGTGCCTGAAAAATGCCTTTGGCTAGTCCTAGTTTGATCAGCTCTCCTACCCTTTTCTGCTGAACTTGACAGAGCGCACTCCCTGAGGCATGTGTGATCTCTGTGGGCATCTGGCACACCAATATCCATGATAAATAGTGGATAATATCCACCCAGGATAATGATTCAAGGCAAATCCTAGGCATTTAGTTCCAGTGCTAAGACAGGAAAATGGAGGAAGCAGAAAACACAGTGAGTTTGTGAGTGAATGTGAAGAAAAAAACCAGTGCTATGAAAGAAGGTCAGGGTTCAAAGGTCAATGGTAAATATTCAGTCATGGACTCTACTGTGCTCTGACTCCCACTTCCTACCTTATAAAAAAAATCCAAAATGCCATTCACTCAAACATTTGATTGTATTGCTTTTTCTTTTCCATGTTGCTGCTACATTTAAAGTCATCCTCAGAAGAGTGACACAGCTTTAAAGAAGGAAGGCAGGAAATTTTAAGACAGATCAATGTACCTCTTTAGCAACAGTATGCCAATGCAGGTGAGTTTCACACACATCCATTCTTTCCTGGTGAAGGAACTTGCACTTGTCTGGCACCAGGAGGGCATCACTCACAAACTCGCCCACTGGAAGGGAAAAGAAAAGAAATGAACATGCAGGAAATATTAATTTTGCTTCCAATATCTCATCCAGTTAAACCTCTAGCTACTCCTAGCAGCTTTTGAGAATGAGTGGCAGGTTTGCAGAGAATGGAACAGTTTCTCAATGGTACTTCAATTATGACCTTCTTCCAACTCACCACTGGAAAGGAGCTCACTCTGGCCTTTGATCTCAGATGTATTTGTTCACTAAAACTTCAGCATAATAAAACTTGCAGATATGTGTGATGCAACAAGAAGACAGGAGTTGGCAGGTCTAGTTCCAGGAAGTGGACTACAGGGGCAGGGAGGGACAACTACCTTTTGAATCTTAATGACAGTAGAGAGAGGGTATGAACTGTTCTGAAATACTTTGGTGTTCTACATAGAACAAATGACACCAACATCTTGTTTCAAAGCATTTGAGAATATTTCCATTTATATAGTGCTAAGAGCAACACAGTCAAGTTAGTTATTTCTGTTGCTGCAGCCTCTTCATTGCATCCTCATTTCATCAGGCAGATGAATCTGGGCTAGCCCAGAAGTTTGATAAGCAAGCAGAAAGTTCATCAGCCAGGAAACAAGATGATTCATGATCACCAGAATATCTGGTCAGATCGAAGTGGGGGAAGAGCCTTTTTTCCCAAGGACATAACTGACTGAAGAGATTGTTCCATCTTCAACAGCAGAACAAAAATTTACATGCTTATGAAATAAACACTGCTCACAGCATCAGTACTCAGAAATTCAGGTGCTAAGTAACATGATTTAATAGACTAAAATCACAGTAATTCTGTACAATTCTGGCATTGCAATTATTAACCCCAAACCCTCTCAAAGATATTTTTTAAAGGGAAAATTACAGAGTACTTTAGAGAAGTGTATATCCTGAACAGATATTGGACTGTGAAAGCACATGACTCAGCAAATACATACCACACCATGATGTGCATTTTGCACTAAATTCCTTGCTGTGTTTCAGTGTCTTTGCTTTTGAAGCCCTGAAGTCAATTAGTCAACTAGGAACTAGTAACTAGTTTCCATAACTCAGTTAGTTAACGAGGGGGGAAAAAACTGTTATTTTTATCCTTCCCTACTACACCCTAATGCCTGCAAATTAACAGAAGCGTTTTCTAGAGGTGTCCAAAATTACCTTGCAAAAATAATGAGCAAGTACACTTTCTGGTAACCCTAAATACAAAATTTGCATTTTCATTTCACAAAGTCTCAGCTCCCAGTGGTGTCACACACAAATCCTGCAGTGAAATTTGCATAAATTTGCAGCTTTTTGGGGAGCAGCCTGACACATACCTGAACTTTCTCAGGCCACAAGTAATTGGCTGCTGTAAATGTTTTCATTTAGTCAAGTGCCTGAGCAGTGGGCAAGCACAGAGAGACTTTGCTGAAAACTCACGAGTATGATGACTTCATGCAGAACTGCAGTGTCCTGCACCTCGGGAGGAATAACCCTGGGCACTATCACAGGCTGGAGGCCAATCTGCTGAAGAGCAGCTCTGCAGAGAAGGACCTGGGGGTCCTGATGGATAACAAGCTGTACCTGAGCCAGCAGTGCCCTGGGGACCAATGGGATCCTGAGGCCAATGGGATCCTGGGGTGCACTGGGAAGAGCACTGCCAGCAGGCAGAAGGAGGTGATCCTGCCTCTCTACTCAGCCCTGGTGAAGCACATCTGGAGTGCTGTGTCCAGTTTTGGGCTCCTCAGGACAAGAGAGGCATGGAGCTCTGGAGTGAGTCCAGTGGAGGTTGCAGAGATGATGAAGGATGGAGCACCCCTCTTATGAGGAAAGGCTGAGGGAGCTGGGGCTGTTCAGCCTCAAGAGGAGATGACTGAGAGGGGACCCCATCAGTGTCTGTCAGTGCCTGCAGGGAGGGCTCANGACAGCCCACTGTGGTCCATTCTAACCTGACCCACTCTACAATTCTGTGAAAAGTAACACAATCAGATGTACCACAGAGTTGCAGCCACCAAATGGAAGATGGAAAGCTGTATGTCCAAAGTTCTGGGGCAATGCAGCTCGGGCTGCACTGTCATTAAAAGTATGCATGAGTATGTAGTTATTTTAAAATAAAGCACGTTAATTTTTGAGCATCTAATTATACCAACCAACTCATAACAATACACTACAGAAGCAGTAGATGTGCAAATATCAATGAAGACACAGTGTTAGATTTGACCAGCACAAGGAAAATATGCACTGCTTTATAGAATCACATTGCCTGAAAATAAAGCAACAGTATCCTCACAGAAAACTGATTTCTTATTTCAGATGAGGCTCCATGACGTAAACAATTGCTGGATTTCAAAGAAATAAATAATCCATTGGAACAAGCCCTTCTCTGCCTTTTGGAAGGAACAGAGTACCTGGGGAGAAGGATGGCTGCTTATGGTAGAACTCCTTCAAAATACAGAATTATAGCAAATTAAGTGTGTGAAAATCTAGGCAATAGGCATCACTTGCAACTTTATATGTGATTTCTATTTGCCTTCAATTCTGTTTTTATTACAACTAAAATTTAACTCTGTCCATTATTCAGACATCCACAGAGCTCATATTCTAGAAACTTTTTTCATTCCTTTCATGTAATTACTACTGAAGTTTAAATGCAAAGCTTTAAACTTTCATTCTGTTTTTGTTGTTTCTTTTTAAAATAAATTTCAAGTAGCAGTTTGACAAACTCGACTGAAGTCATCTGATAACTCCAATGTTTAATTTGCTCAGAGTAGTTTAATAGAAACACAAATCCATCAGAAAGAAGCACTTCTAGCACTCTGGGCTTGCAGGCAAGCTTCCACCTGTATTGTTTCTGTACATGTTTAACATTCAATTATGCTGAGTCATAAGATTTCAAGGACTCATTGCTTTTTTGAGCAATCCACAGATTACACTGGGCAAACAAGCACACATGAAGGAAGAACAATCCTGCACCTCCAAAGAGAGGCTCTAAAAATAAGGAAGAAGTGTAATATTGCTTTTCTTTGCCAGTAGATGCCATGACAGAGAGAGCAGTACTACAGCAGTACTACATTTCTTTGACTGATGAAGCAACCCAGTCCAGTGCTGGTTGTAGTTTCTACTATCAGCTGATGGGATTGCCAAATTCAACTCCAATATTATTTTAAATTCCAAAATGACTTTGCATCATACTGGGCTGGTCCTCAACACCTCACCTGTGATGCTTAAGCAGGATAAGCATTTCCCTAGGTAGCAGCACTGCCTTAAAAGCCTCTTTGGCCCCGAGCCCTTGTCCTTACCAACACCTTGCCCCTGCTCCCCCCTAGAGAGTCAGAGTAAACCCTGACCACATCATGGATGGGGGGGGGACTAGAAAAATTTGTACCAACCACAAAGCACTGGTATTATTACCACCACCACCACCATTACCTCTGTCTGCCTTTATATTTATCACTATCTTCTTCAGCATCTCTTGTATTTTGATTACAGCTGGAAATCTGTCCTTTGCAGAGGTACTCTAATAATAAACCATGATGGCGCCATTTTTCTGTTGATATGTTTATAAATTCCCTCTCTCTCATGTTATCCAACATGCCACTGTAACAGCTTCTTGTGCTCCAGTAGCTGCTCACCCACTCTTGCAGGGAAGGGCTGGACAAAACCAAACTTCTGGCTTATAGGTTTTTTGCCATCTGGAGAAAACAGCCCAAAAGGGGAATTCTGAGTAGGAGTTGTGTTACCACATTAAAAACCACCACCATGTGCCCATCATTCATTAAGCTGAAGGCTGCCAACATCCTGCAAGTTGCTTCTTACTAAACTTTCCACTTTTAATTGCACATCACCACAACAAATATTGTGTCAACACAGTAAGTCACAGTGTAATTTTGTTTTAGAAATATCATCTTTGCCTCCCATAATGCCAGTAATCCCCCTCCTGATGTTCAGTTCTCCATTGTGTTAGTAGCAGACTTCTTTTATTGCCCCATCCTGGTGTGACACAACAGGTTACCAGCTCACATTGCTCAAAACCAGTTTTGCCGAAGTTTATAAGGCCACATTTTAATATTTAATAATGTTATTTCAGTCAAGGACGTTCTATCATCTGAAAAATACTCTTGGAACAACAACAGATTTCTTTGCTGTAGGGCCAGAAGTTCTGGTCCAGAAATTTCATTTTTCAACACAGCAAATACTAAGAAAATCATTAACAATCAACCTCTAACAAAAGAATTGGGATTATAGTGAAAACTACCATTCATAGAATCCTTAAAATCTTCTGTCTTGCTTTAAAAGACAGGTGTCTGCCAAGGAAGGCAGGAACCTTCCTGAGATGGAAAATATGAACTTCTTCCCTCCAAATTATTGAAATTGCCCTTTGAAATTACAGGACTTTCAGAAAAGATATAGGAAAAGAAGGAGTTCTTTACTAATGTGTATATATATATAAAACAAAACAAACACCACCAGCAGCAGCAGCAGCACAAACAGAACCACACGCCCGGTGCCAGCCTCCCCTGGGCTGTCAGGCGCTTTCCCCTTGGTGCAGTTCCGCTCACAGCCAGCAGGGGCGCCGGTGGCTCCCGGCCGGGCAGGGGGGTGCGGTGACGCCCCCGCGCCTGCAGGGGGCGCTGTGGCGCGCGCTCGGCCCCTCTCCCCACACGGGCCGTGGCGCCTCAGCCGGCGGCAGAGAGAGAGGGAAGGGGCTCCCTCTGCAAACGCACGGAGGGCAGCCGGTCTCAGGGCCACTCCGGCGGGCAAAATGGACTGCAGCAGGCTGGAACAGCAGAGGCAGCGCACCCAGGGCGGCAGAACCAAGTGTAGCAAAGATTCCTAAGTGTGACAGAGCCGCGGGGCTCTGGGAGGACACGGGGTGTCGAGTTAAAATGCAGAACACCCAAAGCAGCAGCAGGAAACAGCAGAGCTGGGCAATGGCAGCCAGGCTCCTGCAAGCAGCTGGGAGATGTTCCCTCCAGGGGAAGGGGGGGTCAGGGTCCCCTTCAGTGAGGTCAGATGTTGAAAAGATCTCAGCTCAACAGCTGCTCTTGCAAGCAGAGGCTCACCCAGAAGCAGTGAAGGACAAAAACTCCACAGTGGCAGCAAATCCCTTGGGCAGCAGCAGTCCGTCACCAAAACCACAACTGTCTCCACTGCAATCCGGAGAGGCAAACAGGGGGAGAGGGGTGAGCCCAACTCCTGACCCCAGCAAAGTCTCCTGGTGTCTCTGCACTTCCCAAGAGAAAATCCCCCAGCTACCAAGCTCACTCCCCAGCTACAAGACTGCAGCCAACTGCACCTTCCTCCCCTTGGCCACATCTTTTTTCTCTTTTAAGTACCCATTGTTGCTGTCTCTTAGGCAACAAATAGGAGAAAAATTCCCTGAGAGAAAAAAAACCTCCACCATCTTCTCTAGGAAGAACAAGGCTCAGCAAGTGGGCACGTTCCTAACAAGATGATTGCCCTATCTGTGTAATGGAAGGTATCAAGGCAAAGTAGTGCAAAATAAAAGCACTGTGTGAGACATGGTCCTGATCAGCAGATTTTCCAGCCACTCCATAAACTAGATGAAATGTGAGGATCCCACCAACACTGCACAGAAAGCAAAGATAAGATGATAAAACGTAGTAAAAGAAAATTTGAGACAAAATCAAACACCTGCTAGCAGATGGCCGGGCTCTAAACCAAAAAGTAAGCATGTTCAGAGAGCTACTTTCAAACAAAGCCTGTGCTAAATTTTGCAGGAAGAGGCTGTGCACATGCTGAGGCTCTGGGGCTCAAGGCTTCATTTTCATGTCTCCAATGAGAACAAAGGCCTTGCTCAAACAAATTTACAAGCTCAAGTGCCCGCGCAGTACATATTTGAGAACATTCAGAGAAATGTGTCACTTCTCTGTGACTTTGTATAGATTATCCAGAGCCATCCCACACTTGGCATGAGGCACCAAGGAACAGATCAGCCCTTTTCCTGTCTTGCTGCCCTGGGGCTTTGCTCTGCTTGGCTCCCCAGCTCCAAAACCTCTGCTAGCTCTTGTGCTTACACAGCCACATTTCTTTACTACATATTATGTTATGCCTACAGCATTACATCTATTTAAGCAGATATGTAGTTTTAGGAATTTTTATTAAGTGTGATGTTTACCTAAATCTTTGTTTTCTCATTTGTAACATTGGTGATTAAAAGTCAGCTGCAATCTGCATGAGAGAGCAAGCCAAATGCACTGGCCTGAAGTCCAAGGAAACAACGCCTACTTGAAAATGCTTCTTCTTTTCTTCAGAAGTCCAGAAAAGCACAGAAGATGCAAAGCACCTAGATACTTTAAAATTTTTCAGTAAAATGGTTTAATAAGCACAATTATCTAGCAATAAAATGAACCAGTCATAGTGCTCTTCACTGTATTAAATTCAGTACCTACAGATGAAGAGGCTGTACCATTCAAAATGTAGTTTGAAGGAGAGTTTGCTGCTGTGCCTGGCCCCTGGTAGGGATGGATGCCTGCTCCAGCCCCCAGCATGGCTGTCCTCTCAACCTGGGCATGACACATGTTGAGCCACATGGTTAGAGATCTGCATTCTAGTTTGAAGGACTTTAACAGCCTATAGTAAACAAGGGATTTGTAGAGTTCTTCAATTTCAAATTTAATTTTAAATGGAAGTTACAGGCCTCTCCCTAAAACCCATCCATCAGCCAACATGAACGCAAGGTGGTGCTGATAAGTGTGTCTGTGCCCCAGCAGCCTGAAACATCTCTGGTTTTCTGATGAGAAGAGGCTTAACTCCCACCCATAACGCTGCCTCCAAAAACAGCTCTGTAGCAAAACTGTTCCCACTCCCTCATTTCATCTTGTAGCCTGTAACACGAATTTCAGTCAGAGACCCACAGCATTGCAGACAGACAGCACTGCAGACCCGAATTTGAAGGGTAGGAGCAGAAGTGACAGCATGACTTGTGGATCCTCCTCTGGTGCATGAAGTGGGAATAGCTGCAACTCTTCTGTCTTCCAGAGGTTTGGCCAAAACCAACACTGATCTCAATATTTATCCTTCATCCTCAAGTACCAAGAAATTTTTTTTCCATAACTATAGTGGGGGGGGGGTCAGGGGGGGTATTGTTCTGTTCCTTAGCAGGCATAGTATCAACCCATCACACAGAGCAAAAAAATACACCTATTCTAGGCTACAAAAAGCAATTATTTGGGATGAGCAAAGCCCTCCTATTGGATTAAGAACTGACTGATAATTCTAATTCTACTGTACATTAGCATCTTGATGCTCTTGGAACGGTGCCATGAAATCATGGCAATTAACTTCCCACAAACACTGCAGTGGCACACAACATGCAACATGCTTGGGACACGAGATCGAGGTAAAAGGAACCCTTCTGGAATGGACTCACTGACATCTAAATATCCACATGTGCACCAGAAGGAGCTCCAGCCTTGATATATCACATGATCTACTGTGATTTTTGGCAAGTCCAAATACCTCACACAGATCTATAGAGTCGAGGGGCTAAAATCCTTTAGGTACAATCCATCAAAGTACATTTGTCTGGACTAAAACAATTAACTATATATGAAGAAATATACATATAATTAATTAATTATTTGTGGCTTACTATGTCTTCATTTTCATAGGGTACCATACATTGAAAAAATTATTTAAAAAGTTTATTTCTCAAAACTTCTTCCTCCTTCCTCTGTAGTTCTTCCATCAGAGAAATAAATGGAATTTCAGCTCACTTTGCTATTTTGTTGCCTGACTGAATTTTCTGATATAATTGGCTTACTTCCCAGATAGAACACAAGATCAGATTTGATGCATTATGCCACTAACAGATTTGTGTTTACATGCAAGAAGATTCAAAGGCACATCACCACACATTGGCATCTTTATAAACAAAGCAAATAAACATTCTTCAAAAGTCCACAACACCTCAACAGTTTACTGCGTCTTTAAGTTCATTTACTTCTCTCATGCTTTTTACTTGTCTCCCCAATCATTGAGGAAAAATTTCGTTGTGAGCTCAGTAAGATGCCATTTCTGTCCCTCTCTTGCTCAGTAATGCAACATGAAAGATCTGTGCTAAAGCCCACTACCCTCGCACCATACCACATGGACTGCTGCTCCTGTCCCACCTTCCTAAAAGGCCTACAAAGTCAAAAAACACCATCCCAGAAGCTATCAGTGTGACCAGCAGCAAAAGTCACCTCAAAAAAGGCTCCCTGAGGGATTTTCCCTTCAGTTTTCTTTCTCCAGGTACTCACGACTCACACTAGCAAACTTGCTTGCCCTGCACCACAAATCAGGAGTTTGCCTCTCAAACACCAAGAAATAGGCCCAAAAGCAGGCTGCAAAATTGACCTTGGGAAGATGATCAAGTTCTGGACTGAGCTGCTCTCCCTTCCAGTTCCTTGGCACAAAGTTCTATCTGCAATGCTTCTCCCACAAATGAGAGAGCATTTGTTGCAGACACAACCCCTTCCCTCACAGTTACATAATCCTGCCTAATTTACTGGAATACTTGTGTTAGAAAACAGCAGGAATAATGAAGTCTGGATTGTCTGACTCCATCCTGCCCCAGTCACAGAGCTCATACGTGATTCTGCCCAAGTAAAAAACCTTTTCTTCTCCTCCCACACAGACTTAATTGCTTAATGCTTCTTCCCCTCTCTTTTCTACAGCCTCACCAGACTCTTCAGATCCACATTTTCCTTTCCACTCAATCATGGCAGTAATTCTGTCTGACAAACGAGTAAGAAAACATGCTCAGCTGCTCTGGAGGGTTGCTGAACACACCGGTGACTGAAGCATAGCTGCTTACAGTGGTAAAAAAGATTATAAAGTGAAGGATGCCATGAGTGGGTGCTTGCTGCAGAGTAACTGGTGGAAAGTTCTGGTGTTTTTTCAAGTAGGGAGGTTGTTTTTTTGACATTCCAGGTCCCACCCTAAACTGGCAGCAGCATGTCTGGCTAAAACAAGTCTACTGCAGTGACAGAAAAAGAGCCAGCCATAAGAAGTTGGAAGGTGCTGAAAGCCAAGGCGAGTTAGAAAAGACTGCTTGATCCTGCACACAGAATAACAGAGGGAATTACTGGGCTCCTCAAATGGGAGGACAGAATAACAAAAAAACTACTGGAAATTATTTGATCTACAGAAAAGTCAGTAAAATTCACCTAAAGGAGTAAGCCTGAAAAAAGAACAGTACCAGAAAACTCTAAGGAACAGACCTGAAATATGGAAGGCTTAATGAGGCCATTTTGCAAAGATTTACGAAGATTTTGTCAAGAACCCTGGGCAGAATTCTGGCCACAACCCAGTAAGGAAAAAATAATCCATGAGGAATACAGGACAGTGGTACCTTCAAAGATAACAACACTGTTACTGGAAACCAACCATGCGCCCTCAGAGGCTGCTAACACAGTACTGCCTAAGAGATGCAGTTTACATCCCTGCCATTACGTGCCACTGCCATTCTGTTTGCAAAACATCCTGTCCCTGTGTAGCTTTGTACAGCAAGGTGCAGTAAAAGAAACACAGAAATGTTCTTCAAAGCGTTGACCGTCTCAGCCCGGAAAGGAAGTGCAAGGGACAAGAGGTAAGAGTATCTTGACCTCCATGTCCCTGGAAACTGTCATGAAAAGCAAAACCTGAGATGTTCGTAAATATTTCTACTCCTCCAAAACAGGTAGAATTCTCTTTCATCCACAATGAAGTGCACACATCCCTGTCAAGTACTTAGGGTGACATGTAGGGTACAAAACTGCAAGAAATAGGAAACAAAAGGGAAAAGAACCAAAATATTTCTGAACCATACATCATATGTTGAGAACTTCCAATATCCAGAATGGTGCAGAAGACTACAGATATCTGGGTATGCTTTTTTTAGCAAGGTAAGATTTTTCTAGTCTTATTCTTCTTTTTGTGACAATGCTTTAACACAGAGCAATTTTCCATCATCCAGTGTATAAATCTACCAAACACCTTTTGTTCTCCACATCTACTTCTTTCCATAGAGCTTAGCTAACAAAAGCCATCATCAAGCACATCCCAGGACCTCAAAGTCAGTACCTGCTGAGTCAGCCAGGTAAACAAAGTGTACCAATATGGACACAAAAGGTATTTGGGGAACTGGCTGAAAGACAGGTTTTCTTCTAAAGAGGCACATTTCCCAAGTACCCTCACACCAGAGGTCACTAAAAAAAAGCACTATCCGGACTCACTAACCCGGGAAGGCTCAAGAGGAGAAAACAGCAATGTCATTCATATGGGTGCTGCATGTATTCTTAGTAAAGAACCAGCTATTACCTCAAGAAAGGACCTGCTTCATCCTCAGGACAGAAAAATGACATCTGTACACCACTGAAAGTCTTTAAGCCAGCATCATCAGTCTAGTGTTGAGCTACTGCCAATTAAAAAAAAAAAAAATCACAGGTACTAAGAAAAAGCCTCAAGTGGTGTGAATTATTTTGCAGAAACACATTCTCCTCATAATTTTCAGGCTCTTCTTTTATATAAANTAAAAAAAATCACAGGTACTAAGAAAAAGCCTCAAGTGGTGTGAATTATTTTGCAGAAACACATTCTCCTCATCATTTTCAGGCTCTTCTTTTATATAAAATACACTTTGATTTTGTTCTGATTTATTTTGCATCTCAAAATATTGATTGCCTCCTATGTTGTAGTTGTCTGACTTTACTGAGATTCCCTTTCATCCCTGTACTCATGTACTTCAGTTTCCTCCAATTACACATTTTTTCATGACTGATGAGCTCCTGTACAGCTCTGTCAGGCAGGACAATAAATAGCAGAGCATGGCGTGAGTGAAGGTAGGGGGAAGCAGAAGAGCCTACTCACACATGCCAACTCTAAAGTAGGAAAGGAATCGGGTTATTCAAGGCACTCTTCTCTGTACTCAGTGAGTTTTTAATGAAGTTGGTTTCCACAAATGTCAAGAAGGAACAAAGACAGCAGCTTTTTTTAAAAAAAAAACATTTCTAAGAACTTTTACAGAAATTATTAACAAAACTGTACACTACAATTTGATAAAGATGACTGATACTGCAGGACCCATTTTAGTGCCCATCCTTATATTTAAATAAAAACACTAAATAAAACTTAGTGGCATTTCTAAAGAGCAGATGCATTCCCAATCTTCAGGAATCTTTTATTTGTGAATGTTTTCCCCCCAGCTGCCTTCAGGTTTTCATAAGCTGAAATTGCATCTGAATTTCAAAACATATTAGGCTTCACAAATGCTACCAAATGCACAAATTTTATCACTCCAGCTATTAGCATCACATTCTGTTACTGTCAAGCTGCACAAGGAGTTGCACTCCAGCTGTCAGTGTTCTTGCTCCCCCTCTCACAGCAGGCAGCAGACAGCTTTTGCAGCAAGACCTGCAAATGCCAATCTCCAACCAGTTTAAAATTTTGTGCTGTTCCTCTGACTGAAGGGATACTTAATGCACTTCACTATGTAAGATGTACTTGGAAAATAGGCTCTGAGATGGCAACAACATCCAGTGAGAAGCAATTTGGATTAATGAATTCTTTAATATCCTATGTATTCATACCAGTGACTTGCTAAAGACACCAATCAAATGGAAAGATGGCATAAAGATAAAATGCTTGGGAATAATTCAGTACAACTGGGACCAGCAATCCTGCTGTGCTCTGCATTATCATATGATTAGATGTTTCTCATGGGCAATTCTTGGTAATTGGAGTAGAGCATCTGGTATTAGGAATAAGGCTAGAGAAGGGTCTGCTAGTCATTGATGTCTAGAGGGAGTAATGACCATAGATAGGTAGAAAGAATGAAAACACTTCAGACATTTAAGGTTTGGTCATCAAGAGCCATTACAAATGCTAACATTTCAGCGAGGAATATAATACATTTTAACCAAGGACACGTTTACTCCAGCAAGGTTTCAATTCTGTTACCCTGCTTCCCCCTTCCTAAACACTTTCATATGGCTCATTTTTTAAATAAAAACTTGGATTCCTTCTACTTCAGTAACAATTTAATCCAGTTGTTCCTCTTCTTCTCCCTCTTCTGACAAAGAACAAAAATTAGTACAAAATCCAGTTCGGGCAGTAAATGTTTCTGCAAAACTACCTTGTGCAAAGGCTATCATGAGTGAACAAGTAACCCTATAAACAGCATTTGAAATAAATAACACCACAAGCAGCAGCTGGAGATCAACTTTGCAGAAATAATTTGTTTATTATTAACATCCTAAGCAATCATTTCCTGTAACACTTGAGTCCTGACCAAACTTTCACTGAAAGTGGGAGGACTATGCCATATTACCAGTGACACGGGAAAAGAAGAAATTGCTTTGAGGCTTTGCAAAGTTTACAAGCTATCAAATTAACAATTACCTGACAAAATATGACTTTGTTCTACACCAAGCAATGCCTTTAGCCATCTGGTAGGAAGGATGGCAGTGTGGTCTGGCAGCTCAGGCACGAAGCAGCCGGGATGAGACAGCTTGGGAGAAAGAGAAGAGCCTATTTGTGCATGTAACTGGAGGAAGAGGAGAGCAGTAGCCACGCAGACTGAGTGCATGTCACAGCCAGCACACAGCCAGCAACACTTTTTGGAAATAAAATACTAATTACTAGCAACAGACAACTGATAAACACTGGCATTTCTTCCTGTTAAGGACAGTTATGAATGGTTAGTAAGCCAGGTTTTAAGAACTAGAGCAATAGAGAACTTCTCAAAAATTGTCTATGGCTACCATATACTGGTTTTACAAAAAACACCCTTATGGTTAGAAGTTCTAAGTTCTCTGATTTATAAACCAGATTAAAAGACAAGGTTTAAAGCAAAACCTGAGATACAGAGTCTGAGAGAGCTTTTCCTGATGTCTGGAAAACGCAGAAGCTGCAACCACATTGCAAGAAAGATGTTTTGGGGAATTGCAGGCCAGTCTGCTTCACTTCAGTTTCTGAGAAAATCATTAACCAAGTCCTACTCAAAGCCATTTCTGGGCACATAGAAATGATAATGATTAGCAATAGCCAAAACAGATCTAACAACAGTAAAATGTTCTTGATCAACTTAACTTGCCCTCTAGGATGAAACAGCCAAATTGGTGAGTTAAGCACAGAGCAGTAGATACCATCCACCTTAACTTTAACAAGGTATGAAACATCATCTCCCTCCTGTAACACCTTTGTATCCAAGTTGTAATGTTACAGTTTTCATGGATGCAGTCCTAGTTGGGTGAAAAACTGTGCTGTGGAGCTCTCTGGGTAATGGCTCCTAGCTGTACTGTACTGACAGCCATACTCTGCCTGGAAGGAAGTAAAATTACCACACCTCAGGGCTTTCTTCCAGCACTGATTTTGTTTAGCATAGTCTATCAATGAGGAGAAGAGACAGGCTGCCTAACGAGGAAGACAGTACATTAGATTAGAGAAATGACCTGCCTCACTAGGTATTTTTTGGACCCACTCCAGATACTAAAAAATAGTTTCCAAAAGAAGCACAATGCAAATACAATTTCTGGCTTCTATCATTAAACACACCAAGTGAGGAAAGGGGAAGGGATTCTGCTCACCAGGACTCCAGCTCTCCTATCTTCAGGGATAGGATGTGAAAGTTATATTTGTTACTAATGATGGTGCTGAATTGCTCTGAATAACTGAGAAACAAAAGCTCAGTATTGTCACTAACCCTCTCATGAGCACACCCAATAAGACAGAAGTCAGTGTAACATACTTTCTGCACTCAGTGAAAGTCCATAATTTCTTTGAATGTGCAATGCCACATAAATATTTTATATAAGTACTACTACCTACAAAAAACCTCACCCTCTTTATAACAAAACTGCTCCTCTCCAGTTCTCACTGCAAGAATTAACTCAGGGAACACAACAGTAGTTACTGAGAGCTGGTAGAAGATGTTCATATTTTATCAAATGATTAATTCCAACCTGTTTCATTTTTTATTCTTCATTGTAGATGAGTCATTATGAACAGAAGCCAAGTCAAAATTAACATGTAAGACAATGTTCTGTTGAGAACTGAATCCTGCCCTTAAGAAATAATATAAACAGTATGTTCCATGCAAATAATGAGTGATATACAATTATATTTGCTATTTGCACAGCTTCATGCTCAGAAACACTGCATAGGTTCTTCGTCTAATCCCTAGTATCAGAAAGAAGATTTTTTAAAATTCAAGTATCTTGTATCACATCAATAGAAAAAAAATAATTGAGAGAGTAAATGGATTTTAGAATAAGGTGAACAACAGTAAGGAATACATTAAACTCTACAAGAACACTAAGTATATCATATTGTAGGCCTACAGCAAGGATGACCAAATAAGATGGAATAAATCAAGATTAACCACTGGAGTGGAACATTTCGTATTATATCTAAAAGGTCTATAATACCTTATTTTTATAATGAAATCCTTTGCAGATTTCTACCCCTAGTCAAAAGTGCCTAGTTGAACCATCACTGAAAAAAATGTAATGGCAAAGCATCTATCTCAAATGTGTAAGACAACATGAGAATGATATTAAACAAAGTCAGTGCATTATATATTTTTATATACATGTTTGACAATGTATATATGAGCTGAAATGTATCCTGAGCTCCCGCACAGAGAAAACATTAAGTAAGCTGAAGTGGGCACTGCTCAGGAGAACCCAAATTCCATTTGGACAGAGTCACACACAACACAGGGAAGCAGAGAGCTTTAAATAACAGGTTAGCAAATCAGGAGCAAAAACTTTCAAAAGAGCAGACGAAAACCAACGTTATGCTGTGCAGTTCCTCTGACGTCAGCAGCAAGGCAGCACTGCAGATAAGCCTCTAGCAGTGTTAATAACTAAAAGTGGAGAACAGATAGGAAATGTGCTCTACTGCAACATCTACTGGTGGTGCTGCCTCTTCCCTCACGTGCCTCTGCCCTAATTGCTCAGGAAGCTGAACTCCTCTCTCAATGCTCCTCTTCAAAGTCATGCAGAGGAGACATCTTGCCAACAAACTCACACTCAGGCCAAGACCGACCCAACAGGACAGCAAGAAGCCTTGATTGCTTTTGAAGTCAAATTGCTACCATGAAAAACTTTACCTACTAAAGGTGATAAAGATGATGAAGGATGGAGCACCTCTCTTATGAGGAAAGGCTGAGTTAGCTGGGGCTGTTCAGCCTCGAGAGGAGATGAATGAGAGGGGACCCCATCAGTGTCTGTCAGTGCCTGCAGGGAGGGCTCAGAGCATGGACCAGGCTCTGCTCCTGGTGCCCAGCAGTGGGACAAGAAGCAAGGGGCAGAAATGGATGCACAGGAAATTCCACCTGAACATGAGGAAGAACTTTCCTGTGCAGTGACCACACAGCGGAACAGATTCCCCAGAGAGGGTGTGGAGTCTCCCTCACTGGAGATATTCCAGAACCATCTGTATACAACCCTGTACCCAGGGTTCTGGCATAATCATGCCTGAGCAGGGAGGTTGGACCAGAGGATCCGCTGTAGTCCCTTTTAACCTCAATCAGTCTGTGATTCTGTACATAGGATTTAATTATTCAAATAAGAAGTCTGGACTGTCAAGGTTAAAAGGTCTTTTTAAAATACACTAAGCAAAGCTTAAGACCACAGCTGCCAAAACAAGTATTCAGGTACTTTATTGCAGCATAGCCCCTCTTGCTCTGGAAGAAATCTGAACCTGCCACATCAGACAAGAGAGTCAAACAAGCTGATGTTCCAGTTCAGCAAAACAAACACTTTCCTCCCTAGCAGTACTTAGAAAAAAGCCCCGCTTTGCCAAATGAAAGGCCACATCAATGAGTTCTTCATCAAGTTTTCCCCAAAGATGCTATTTCATCCCATTTCATCCTCAGCTACAACTGTCATGTGATAAACAGAAATCTTGAGAGAATAAGGAAATTCTATGGTAGAGAGACAGATGGAAAAAAAAGGTTAGTTCTAGGCATCAGTACCACAACAAGGTATCAACTACTGAGACCCAATTTCTAAGAGGAATTTTTGGACTCAGATTTTCTTGTGTGACATGCAGTTGACAACAAAAGGATTTTTGGCCAATGAGCAGTATCGTAGACACCTTCCTTACAAGCCACATTGGTGGAAGAAATGAGAAGGAAATCCAAGAAGAGGTGGCACCTCAAAGCACTTAGGAGGATCTGAAAGGCATCCTCCCAGTTCTCCAAGGTCCTTAACTAAAGTAGCTGGCCACAACACAGTGCAGGTTATGTTAGAGAACATTTCACTTCAGAGCTGGAGCTCTGATAATGTGCAAAAACCTGCTGTAAACTGGTTCTGCTTTAACAGACCAGACATCAATTACTGTACACAAGCAATTGCTCATAGATCATAAAATAAGTTTAACTTGAAATTACACCTTCCATTCTTATTAGAATAAAAAAGTTAATCTTGAAACAGCTTGACATGAGAGACATTTTGAGGGCAGTTACCTTCGTGAAAAATTGACATAAAATACTACAGCTGCCTATCATTTCAGAGAATTTCACAAAAAAGAAAGGTGCATGAGAATTCAGTATTACTCCTTTACGACATGTCAAATTAACATGGGGTATCATTGTTATTTAATAAAAGAGAACAAAAGAAGTAGTAAAAAGGTTCTGGGCAGGCTACAGAAAAACATTAGATTAAGATTCAATTAGATATTAATTCTAAAATCCTTGTTTCCCAGACTAACTGAGAACAAAGTAACATAAAAAGTGTTTCTTATTTACAGAATGGAGCACAAGGTCTTGTGGAGGGGAAGTTCACACTGTAACTAGGATGAAGCTGGACCTTTTTTTTCTTTCTTTTTACCCAGATCTGAAACATGAAGATTTAGAAAGTAAAGAAACACGAAAGATTTATTACTTCAGTTTTCTAGACTAACAATACAACATTCATTGTGATTTATACGTGCTGTTTTCTATATTCAACCCAGTATTTCAGAGTATAAAACCCAAGAGAACTAGGGAAAAAACCCTTGGTAGCCAAGTATTTCATGGATCATTGATGAGCCTGGGACCTTGCATTTTCAATTAACTGTGAAATAAATTTCAAAAGCTTCCTTTTCAGTCATAGGAAGCTGTGTCAGGGGAGGTTGAGTTCAGATACTGGGAAAAGGTTTTTCACCCAGAGGAGGGTTGGGCACTAGAACAGGCTCCCCAGGGCAGCTGTCACAGCACCAATGCTGACAGAGACCAAGTGCTCAGACAATACTCTTGGGCACACGTTGGATTGCTGGGGCTGTTTTGTGCAGGGCCAGGAAGTGGACTCAGTGATCCTGATGGGCCCCTTCCAACTCAGGATATTCTATGATTGTAGGGCAGGGTGCTCCTGAGTTAAGCCACATGTAAAGTCTCTGTTGGGTGGATCCAGACAACTGCAGTCCCAGGAGCCAATCATGAATAGTTTAGTAAGCTTCTAACAGATTAAGAGCATTCACATGCAAAAGATAATGGCTTGACAAAATCAGAGATATCCAGAAATCGCGCCCTAGGTTAAACTATAATAAAAAGGAATAAAAACACATCACAAGTAAGATCAACTCACTTAGGAACAGCTGAAACTAAAATAAAAACCAGCCTCCTTCAAAGCATGGAGGCTCAGACTTCCTAAGAAGACACTGCTTACGTATTCACCTGAGTACCTTCTAGAGAAAGAAGTAAAAGCCAATATTACTACACAGCCAACATTATGTTACCAAAATTAACTTTGATATTAAGTAGTTAAGATTCAATTTTCTGTTGACCTAGTTGCAATGACCAAATAGAAAAACAGGGTAATTTAAATATTTTATAATCAAGAACTTACTAGCAAAGCCATTGGGAGTTAAAGATCAAATACCGTAATGCATAAAGTAAATAACTTCCAATAATCATGATCCTCATTAATTATCTCTAATACAGGTTTTTTTGCTGTTTTTCAGTATTTTAAACTGAACAATTAGGAAGCATTTTTAATGGCTGGGTTAAGTACATCAGCTTGACTACAGAACTAACAACTCTTAAAATACAACTCTTACCTATCAATTCTGTGTTTTTTAGGTATGTACAAACTCACTAGAAAACAACAACAGAAAGTCAGGGGATAAAAAGAAACTTTAGTACTGAAGCTGTTTTTCTTTTTTGAAGCACACTCATATGTTCTACTAAAACTGAAGGACTTTGTATAACCCTCAGTTTCAGATATTTAACTAGAACAAATTCCCCTGTAAGTTCCCTTAGTGATCATTAAGAAAGTTTCCATGTGATTCTGAACATACTGAGAACACTCTAATATTACTTTTCAACTTGAAGGTCAGTAAGAAACTTCAAAATGTAAGAATAAATTTTAAATCCAAAAAATGCAGAACTGCTTATACGTGCATTAACATAGCTGCAATAGCTCATCAGGAAAGACTATACTGCAATCAGTAAAACAGCAATCCTTCAAGCTAACAGAGTATTAAAGCTATTTGGTTTATTTTGTTAACAAAGAGGCTGTAGGTATCATTAAGGTATGACCTCACATTGTCCAGTCCCAGACCCAACAGTAATCTCATGAAATGACAAGTTGGGACTCCAAGGCTGGCATGATCTAGGTACAAAGAGACCAAATCTAGGAAGTTTAAAGCCCAACTGGCTATGGACAACTGTTTTGCAGAATCAGATTTTTCCTTTCCATCATTTTGTGACTCCCCTACACAGGCAATTTCCCTCACTTTCAGCGTAATGAAGGCAGAAGTGGAGAAGACCAGAGTACAGTCCCTTTCAAATAAACCAATGCAAGTCTTCTCATGGAGAATAAATAAATAAACGCAAGCATAGGATTAAACAAAAACACCCAAACATTCCCATCAAATGCTTGCTTTGAGAAGTGAATGCATTCCCACCTCTGAGTACCACTACTGCTCTTTCTTTATCTTCCTGTAACAAAAGAGATGAATAACCTACAGAAACTTGTGACACCACCTGTGCTAACAGGCAAAGTCTGGCAGGCAGATGGTGGTGGTAGGAGGGAAATAAGAGCTGGCTCTGGAGGGGACAGAACACCTACCCATCAGCAGTTTCCCAGCTTCGTGGGGCCAAGCTGGTGGCTCCTCAGAACATCCACTCCCATCCCAACCACTTATCCCCTGCCTGACCTTCACACAGGTTTCCAAGCACAAAAAACTCACACACAGTCAAAATGGTTCCTTAAAAACACACACTATTGTTCCACTTGTTTTGGCAGAAGACTTGGATAGAGGAATGATAGCTGCAGTCTGCTCAGCTCTTAGTTTTCAGTGCTGTTGACAAACCACAGGGCCAACTTTAAAGGGCTTCAAGAGAAATAAACTTAAAGAACCCCAAACAATCCCCACAATCCAAACAAAAATAACCCTTAAGAAATCACAGACAAAAAAATGTTATCGAATGCATGAATTGATGGAATTTGGAATGGATGGAATTCTGTTAAAAAAACCCAAAACACCAAATACAGCTGCATGAGAAAGTTCTTAGGTTACTGTTGCTACTCATCCCACAAGAAGAATATTAAAAATACAGATTCCGCATAACCATTCTCAACTTATATTTTTCATTGCAGAAGTTTTTTGCAAGAAACTAAGTCCCCACATTTCAACACAAAATGCTCCCTGCTACGCAGCCATTCTTAGCACTAATCACAGGTGTGAGCTTTCATGTAGAGAGAAAGGAACCTCAAGGGAATTTCTCATTGCAGGACAAAGATGCCTGGGCTTGTGAGTAAGGGAGACTGGAAATGCTGAACGATGTTTGACCTTCAAATGCCAGTTCAACCTGCAAAGATTTTGCATGTTTACACAAGCATGAAGAATTCTTTCCCTGGGCACACACTGAGCAACACAGTCCATCCAGCAGGAAGGCGGCTGGTGTCCCCCCATCACAGTCCTGCAGCCCTTGAATCCCAGCTTATCATTTCAAGGGTACACTGCTGAATCTGCATCCAGCCAATCTGAGGCCATTCCTCTTCCCCATTCTACTGTTGTCAGTGATGAATTCTGATGAATGAACGTGCTAGAATTAAGTGACTTCCAGTATTTGGAACACAACCTCATAACACTGCCATGCCTTCCCTTGCTAGTATGGACAATTTATCCTTTGAGAGCAGATAAACATTGAGGCATTGCACTGTCACATCCCAAGCACCGACTTTATCTTTGCCAGAAGGACAATATGCCCTAAATGAGAAATCCTTGACTGGAAATTAACCAAGCTCTTTCCTACTATTACTGAAAGTCAAGGTTACAGAGGAGCCCACTGAAACAAATCTTCCCCAAAACCCAAGCTACCCACTAAAGATGAGACTGCAGGAGCATATTTATAAACAATACACAGCCTCTTCCAGCTCTTTGAGCACTTCCCCTTTGGTGTAGTGACAGTCAGAGCCAGCAGGGGCGCTGGTGGGCAGGGCGGGTGCGATGACTCCCCCACGGCTGCAGAGGGCGCTGTGGCGCGAGCTTGGAGACCACGCAGTTAATGGCGGCTGGGCTGAGATGGGAAGGGAGGGGAAAAAGGGATGGGAAAAAGGCTTGCTTTACAAACCCCCAGGGCAGTGCCCCAGATCCCAGCGGCCCAGCAGGATCCCCAGATGCAGCAAGCTGGAACAGCAGGAAGGAGCAAAATCACAGGCTGGTAGATGAGATGTATCAGAAACTCCACGGCTGTAGCTGGAACCGCAGGGGTGTCCTGGCAGGCAGGGGGTGTGGGGGCTGCAGTGCAGCAGAAAAACCCTAGCAGGGCTGAGGAAACAGCGAGAGGCTGGGCAGTGGCAGCCCAGCTCCCAAACACAGCAGACAGAAGCTCCCTTGAGGAAGAGGGGGAAGAGAAGGGGCTTGGGGATCCTGGGGTTTCCCCTGAGGCACCCAAGCAGATGGCAAAGGGTCTTCCGCTTGATGATGCAGGATGTTAATAAGCTCAGATACGACAAGGAGTGTTTTTTGGGTAAAACCTATCAGCCATGGTCAACCAAAAATAACCTGCAGTTTAACTCATAACAACAAAATGATTACTATTCTAGGCCTGCTGGACACTGATGCAGATGTCACTGCTATCTCTCATTTGCTTTGGCTGAGAGATTGAAAGCCGGTAACGCCTTTAAGCTCTCTCTCTCAGGAACTGAGGGAGCCACAGAGTATGTTTGCAGAGTGAATCCACAATTAATGTCACTGAACCTAAGGGGAAAACAGCAATCATTCGTCCCTTCATCATGCAAAAACCCATCACTGTATGGGAAAGAGACTTGCTATCCCAGTGGGGAGCAAAAATAGAAGTGGATTTTTAGAAGGGGCCACGACAGCACTCACCACTCTAAAGCTGTTGTGGAAAACCAACGATCCTGTAGGGTGGATCAGTGGCCCCTAGAAAATAAGAAACTGAGTGCCCTCAAAAAATCGGTAGATGAACAATTGCAAAAGGGTCATAATCAAGCCAAACAACAGCCCCTGGAATTCACTAGTGTTTGTCATACACAAGAAAGTTTCCAATTCTTGGAGACTGCTTCACGATTATAGAAAAATTAATGAAGTGATAGAAGATATGGGATGTCTACAACTCGGACTTCCTTCTCTTTCAATGATTCCGATGGATTGGCCTCTTGTTATCACTGATTTAAGAGATTGCTTTTTCAGCATTCCACTTCATCCAGAAGATGTCCATTGTTTTGCCTTTTCCATTCCAAGTATTAATAGACAAGAGCCTCTACAAAGCTATCATTAGGCAGATTTACCTCAGGGGATGAAGAATTCGCCCACTATTTCCCAATGGTTTGTGGCATGAACTTTGCCCCCAGCTCAACAAAAACATCCACAAGTAATGGTTTTACATTACATGGATGATTTGCTTATTGCAGCACCTACACAAAAAGAAATGGAAGGAACGCATGATTGTGTCATTACAGAAGTTCAAAATGCTGGACTAGAAATTTCTACATCAAAAAATACAAGAAACCTCACCATGGAAGTATTTAGGATGGAGACTAACAGAACAATAAGCCACAGAAAATACGACTTCGAACCAGTATTAATAATTTGCAAGATTTGCAGCAACTTTTAGGGGAAATTAATTGAATAAGACCTGTCTTAGGAATTACAAATAATAATCTTGCACCACTTTTTAATCTATTAAGATGAGACCACAACATTAAATCTCCTAGAACTTCTACACCTCAAACTCAAAAAGCCCTCGAGAAGATCAGTGAAGCTCTTCAACAGAGACAAGTACGCCATTATATAACATCGCAACCCATTTTTCCTGCAATTTTAGGAGAAAAAAATGCAGTTGCATGGTCTCATATTTCAATGGGATGCTTCTGAAAAGGATCCTTTCTTTATAGTAGAATGGATTTTTTTACCCTACAGGTCTCCAGAAACAATTTTTACAACATTAGAAATGATGGCTCAGATCATAATCGAAGTCAGAGCCAGATTGCTAACTATATCAGGTCAAAATTTTGCAGTGATTTATCTACCTTTAAACAAAAATTATTTTGATTTGGCTTTACAGAATTCAGAAGATTTACAAATTGAATTGTTAAAAGTATTCAGGGGTTTGTTGTATTCACTTTCCAAATCACAAGTTATTGCAAGCTAAATTAAATTTCAGAGAAAACTCCATGTTAAGGGATGTCTTTAGATGCTGTAACACTATGTACTGATGGTTCAGGGAAAACACACAATCAGTAAATAGTACAACGGAATCAAACAACTAAAACATGGGAATCAAATATTCAAACAGTAGAAGGTTCTCGTCAAATTGTTAAATTAGCAGCAACAGTTAGAGCATTTTAGCTTTTTCAAGAACGTTTTAATTTAATTACAGATTCAACTTCTGTTACTAGTGTTGTTAAAAGAACAGAAGGATCAGTTTTGAAAGACGTTAGTAATAACTTGTATTATTATCTCACATGTCTTCATAAAATTTTACAACAGAGAACGAACAAACATTTTGTTTCCCATATTAGGCACACTCCTCACTTCCAGGATTTTTAGCAGAAGGAAACGCAAAAGCAGATAAATTTGCAATGGTTGTTACAAATACCCTGCCCAACATTTTTGAAGAAGCAAAACTAAGTCATGCCTTTTTTCATCAAAATGCCAAGCACTGATGCGAAGCTTCTGTATTTCTAAAGATCAAGCAAAAACCATTATAAATGCTTGCCCTGACTGTCAACTCGTACAATCCCCTATGTCTACAGGAGCTACAACCCACGAGGGTTGCAAAGCCTGCATTTGTGACAAACAGGTATCACCAAATACCCATCTTTAGGAAAATTAAAAATTATGTGATAGTAGACACTTTTTCAGGTGCAGTTTTTAGTTCCTTACGTGCAGGAGAAACAGCTAATCATGCTTGTCAACATTTTTTGCAAGCATTTACTTTGTTAGGTATACCTCAAGAAATAAAAACAGACGATAACCCTACATACACAGCTGAAAAATTAGCCACATTTTTTATGGATTGGGGTATTCACCACACTTTTGGTATTCCCTACTCTCCAACAAATCAAACTATTTTTAAAAGAACACATGGCACTTTAAAACATATTGTAGGTCAACAGAAAGGGGGAGTGGTACAGGCAACGCCACAGAGGCGACTGAACAAAGCTTTATATGGTTTTAATTTTTTAAACAGTTCCTTTGCAGAACCAGACCCACCAAATTTTCGGCATTTTTCTAATAGCACTCAGGCAAAGTTGAAAGGAAATCCTTCAGTTCTAATTACAAACCCAGAAACAGGACAAATAAAAGATCCATTTCTGTTAATAACCTGGGGCAAAGGGTATGCTTGTGTTTTCACAAGTGCAGGACCTAAGTGAATTCCAGCAAAAATGTGAAGCCGTATCATGTGCAAAAACACACTGATAACTTCTCGAGAAGGGAAGTGAGCACGCAGATGTAAACCACACAGAGACTGCAGCTGATGAAAGACATCTTTTGCTCCACCTGCAAAAACTGGGAACTTTGAATTTTATATCAATTTAAACAATGTGGTAATCGTTAATATTATAGAGCTCTTTTAGCAAAAGCATGGAGTTAAATGCTATGCTTTTTTATTTTGTTTGCTTTTGGCAGCGCAACTTTACCTGTTAATTGATCCAAAACCAATGTTTCGATAATTCTGACCAATGCATCAGGTTTATACACCATATGTTTAGCCATGCAACCCCAAAAAATCCATTTTCCACTTGTTTAGTAGGGCTGCCCATGGACGTGCAGCCAATAAGAGAGGGAATCATTCATGTTTTAGGAGGTAAAAGTGCTGGCAGCATGTGGGACTGGAATCACAATCCTGCAGATACTTGAAATTACTGGCCAGGTGACCCTCCTCAAACACCTTTAGAGCCTCAGGAGACAGATCTCCTTGGCTCAGTAAAAACAGATTTCTGTATTAAATTTAGTCACACCAGGAAAGAGCAATCAAAATCAATCAAAAATGTTTCGCCCCATCACCAAGTATTTAAAAATCAGACTTCTTGGTGCAATTACACTTCCCTGGTATTCACACAGTCTATTGACTCACCTTTACAGCTGCCACAAGGAATGTTTCTCATTTGTGGAGACAGAGCTTGGCCCACCATTCCAGCATATATCAAAGGTGGACCATTTGGGGAGACTCATTTTACTAATACTGAATCTTACAACGATCATTAACAATGAATGCAGAGGAAGACAGTTTGTCCATCAATATGAATCAGAATGTAGAGATGATTTTGAAACTTGGAGCTTTAGAAAAAGATTTTCAGCATCTGTATTTTTACCCCAACTTGCCTCTGCAATAGCATTAAAGCAATTAAATCAATTAGGTTGTGAGCTAAATAAGCAAAGCAATGGTACTTCTCTTGCATTAAATAATTTATTAACAGATATCAAAGATATAAGACATGCAACCCTACAAAATAGGGGCCACACTTAATTTTCTTTTATTAATACATGGACACGAGTGTGAAGACTTTGATGGGATATGTCGTATGAATTTATCAGATCATTCAGAATCCACCGATAAAAGCACAGAGCAATAAAAAGAAAGTGTGTCCAAGATTAGATTTAATGATGGAACTTAGTTACACAACTTATTCAACAGATGGAGTTTCACACCTTGGCTAAAAGAACTTCGAAAAAAAGGTTTATATATATTAAGTATCATAATAGTTGTACTAATA
This sequence comes from Phainopepla nitens, assembly GCA_013400175.1. Lineage (NCBI taxonomy): Eukaryota > Metazoa > Chordata > Aves > Passeriformes > Bombycillidae > Phainopepla > Phainopepla nitens. The sequence continues at coordinate 68,403 of VXBQ01006670.1, forward strand.
ATGGTACCTTACCTACTCAACTGTATGTGGCCAATAATGAATAAAACAATCAAGGGAATGCTTACAGTTCAACAGAAAGGGGGAGATGTCAGAATTGGAAGTACAGAAAACTCTCAGAGCCCTGTGCATGCAGGCTCAGGCTTAGAAATAGAGATGGATACACTGCTTCACTTAAAACCTTGGAGAAGGCTTGGACCACTGCAATAACAGTTATACAGACAAGAAGTAAAATGTGGATTTTTAGTTTAAGTAGAAATATGCCTTAAGCAAGCAAAAATATGCCTTATGTTAACAAAAAAGTAAGTTAAGTAAGAAAGTGGAAAATGTTAAAGTTTAACAATAGAACTTTTTACAGAGTTATTGAAAAGTTTAAGATGTATCAATGTAAGTTTATGTACAATTATATGATTGTATAAGAAAAGACACATTGTGGTAAAGCTACATGAAATGAAGTAAAGTTATGATTGGTGTAAAGTTGTTAGCAAGCTTTGTGGAAACAGTTAATTGACTAAAAAATGCTTAAAAGGCCTTGTAACTAGAATTAGCCTGGCTTCTAAGGACGGTGTTGCATGTAACACCTTCAGTGACACAGACTGTCCAATAAATCATTCCTTTAGAATCCCTCTCAATCATCCCCATCTCTCTTAACCCAACAGGAAAGCACCAAAAAAAAAATCACCTCTACGGCACTACAAAGATATTTGGATAAAAACTTCTTGGTCTCTATGTTCTAAAAACTGGATGTGTACAATGAACAAGACATGAAACTTAGGCAGCAGGTTCGTGCATCACTCACAGCTCGTGTGTGTGTGAATGCACCCATCTACCAAAACCAAAGGTACATGCTTCATAAAGACTCCTTGGGTACATACACTCACATACACACTGAGACTGTTTCAAGCATTCTACCATTTGGAGCCCAACTACCAATAGATACTTATATATATATGTATATATATATATAGTTAGAGTTTTGAAGCTTCTCTCCAGCTTCCAACTAAAAATTAAGGATGACACCCCTCTCCCTTATGAAATTCATGAAATGAAACCTATGATCTGTGGAGTGTTTGGATGAGATTAGAGAAAATTCTGAGACGAAAATTAGTTTTGTGTTTGGGCAAGATCTGAGTGGTTAACAGTATTTTGGGCATGGGAGAGGCTGGATCAGGAAAGAAACAGGGAACAGCCCATTCAAGCACCCACAGTAGAACTGGGCAAGCAGAAAGAAGAGCCCCACAATCAAAACCTCCCCGGAACCCTCTGCACAGGAAGGGTTGAACTATGATCAGAGCAGCACCTTAGCTTCCCCTTTTTCCAATTTTGGAGCTCTTTCTAACCTAACTAATAGTCTGTCAGCACTACTTTTTGAGGTTAACTCTTTTTATATAAAGCACTGCAGAAAAACACCTGGTTTTAATCCCTGATACCTCAGCCTGGGCAGAGTTACAAGTGACAGAAAACTTAGTCCAACGAGCTTTAGTCATTCAAGCAGGAAAACTGATTTTCCTTCTAAAGCTTCTAAACCTTCTAAACACAGAAAGGTTTACTACAATGTGTAATGCTGTCTTTAGCTAAGAAGAAGACTCACATACTGGTGACCACTTCCTGTGAGCTGTTGCTGAAGTGTGCACACTACTTGTTTTGGTTTCCACAGTCCACTGTAAAGAGACAAATATCATTTTGCATATAGTTTTCAATCCTTACCTATAAGACATTATTTTACTGCTTTAGGAGTAGGTCTGCAGAGCTGTGATGTTCACGATCTCAAAAAGCTTTTGTGTTGCGACCTGTTCTTATTAAAACCTTATTGCAACCACCAAACAAGTAAAACACATGTACATCCCAAGAATGCACAGAGATATCCAAGTTCAGAATTCTTTCTTCTGGTCTTACTACACAAAAATTGGATGTTTTACATTAGTCATATATAAAAGTACATTCTGGTCATCAGCAGAATGTTAATTCTGTTATATCTCTGCACTTCAGCGTTTCTGTGCCTCCAGCTAGGATCTGGCAAACCCAACAGCTGAACCAATGTTTGGCTCGAATGAAGAGGTGGAAGCTTCCAGAAATAGAGGTGGGACTGCCTGAGGAAGTTTTTGTGCTGCTGGTGGGTGATCTCATTCTGGATTTCTCTGCCTGCTCCCTATCTCTTTGTGGAGCTGATGGGATTTTGTCCCCAGAAACATGCCAAAGGCCACTTCAAAAGGTTTATACAGTCCTGCTTCGAGAAGAAAGTACTTGAAAAGACACCGTTTTAAACCATGAGGCAATAGACCTTCTTAGAACTGTAATAAACCAATAAATTTGTTATTGTTTATATAAATGATCAGTAACTCCTCTGCTTCCTGTCAGCTACTGTTGTCAGAAAAACTAGACATGTTGTAGTTGTGTAGGCTGAAACTAACTCTCTTTTTTAAATTTTAGGAATAGTGTGGTGTGAGGCTTGTCTGTATCACTCACATGGCTGACTGAAGACTGAGGCAAGCTGGAGGCAAAAAAACTAAACTAATAGGGACAGGAAAACTCCAGGACAATTATTTAATGTCATTCTGTTAATTAGGCTCTTCATGGAAAAGCCAGCGGAAAGTGTTTCCAATTACCCAGAAAAGAAGCTCTGCCTCTGCAATAGAAATAGATGCAATGTGAGTTCAGAGGAGGCGAAAACAGCAAGCTTTGACATCAATAGAAATATAGAGGCAGTTCACTTTCTCGTGTGAAAAAATTCCACCACTAAAACGGCAAGTAATTTTAGAAGAACTACTACTAGAAGAACTCCCAATTACATATATCTCTATTTAATTGATTCATTCCAGGCACAACCTTGGTATTTTCTTTGATATAATTGGCTAGGCATGCATATCAAAACTTGAGTGTGCCTTTTCTCTGACATCAGGTTGGAGGTTAGGAGTTTTCCTTTTTTTTTTCCTCTTTCTCTCAGGTAATTTTGTCCCATCTGTTGCCTGAGAGACTATAAAGACCAGTACTTAAGAGACAAAAGATGTGGCTGGGAAGAGGAGGAGGGGGAAGGGTGCAGCTGGCCACTCTCTAAGGAGGCAGGGATTTTTCTCTTTAGAAGGGCAGAGATACCACAAGATTTTGGCTGAGGGGTCAGGTACTCAAGCTCCTCGCTCTCTCTTGCTCTCGGGATCAGAAGGCAACAGTCGAGTTACTGCTACTGTGGGGAGAATTTGCAGCCATCGACGAGTCCAGCCCTTTAGTGCTTCTTCCTTACCGTGGGTGAGCCTTTGCTCATAAGAGTGGCTGTTGAACCTTACTAACACCCAATCTCACTGGAAAGGACCATCACCATCTACTCAGGTGCCTCAGCGAAAAAAACTGGGACCCTGAACCCCTTCCCCTTCCCAGAGGGCGCCTCTCCCGGTTGCTTGTGGCAGCTGCTTGCGGAAACCCAGGTGCCGCTGCCCAGCCCCACTGTTTTCTGCTGCTGCCTTGGGTTTTTCTGCAACAATTTAACTCAATATCAGTGCCCAACGGGACACTACACATCTCCTGCCAGGGCTGTGGAGTTTCTACTACTTTTTGTTTGTCACCCCGGGTGTGCCCACCTCTGCCATTCCAGCCACCACTCCGAGGTTCCTGCTACAGCCCATTTCACTGTCTGGAAAGTCACCTGGATCGGTTTCCTGCTGTGAGTTTGTTAAGGAAGTCCCTTTTCCATCTCTCCCGCCCGCCCACCATTACCTCATGGATGGATGGATGGTTGAGTGCGTGCCACAGTGCCCCCTGCAGGCGCGGGGGAGTCACTGCACCCCCTGCCCGGCCGGGAGCCACCAGCACCCCTGCTGGCTGTGAGCGGAACTGCACCAAGGGGAAAGCACCTCACAGCCCAGGGAAGGCTGGCACCGGGCGTGTGGTTTTTCTCTGTTCTTGCTGCTGCTGTTCGTTTGTTTGCCTTGTTCCACACACACACACACACACACACACACATATATATATTTAAGTGAAGAACTGCTATTCCTGTTTCCATATCTTTGCCTGAAAGCCCTGTAATTTCAAAGTTAAAATAATTTGGAGGGAAGGGGTTCATATTCCAAGGGAGGTTCCCGTCTTCCTTGGCAGACACCTGTCTTTCAAGCCAAGACACATCAACAAGTGGATAACTTCACAAACTGCTAGAGTAATAAAGTATGACAAGTTAATTTTTAAAGACATTTTTGTTAAAGCCAGAAACAGAAGCCAGTTTCACTACATAACCAAACAGCAAAATATATTCTTCATATAACCTAATCTACTAGTTTATGAGCAAATGACTGCACATAATCACATTCTGATTGACAGAGGCTATTCACATAATGAGATTCCAACACACCTGGATCTTTCTAATACTGTGAATGCAGTCTTAACAGCATACATTAATAGAATAATGAGGCAGAGCCACTCCTGAACATGCACTTCACACAGCACAGGAAATTGTAATTCCTGTAATTCCCCCTTTGCCACACCTTGCTATATCCTGTTTGCAATGTCAACATAATGACCTACAAACACCCACATAGCTGAGGTTCTCCTCTCTATCCAGGGTTCAGGATGCATTTCACTAACAGAAAACTAAATGTCATCTTTTCAGAAACGCATAGCCACACATTTATCCAAGGTATTCAAAGAATCGCATCTCTGGGACAAGGATGCCCGCTCCCACAACCAGCAAGGAACATGGAGTGAAATTACTTCATTTCACTGGCCACACTGCACAAATTCACCAGCTGCTTGTCCTCAAGCAAGCAGTGAAGAGAGGAGGAAGTGCAAATTAGAAATGGTTATTGCCCACACTGCCCCAGCAGTGGCAGAAATTCTGCCCTTCTGCTGTGGCCGCTGGCGGAGCTCCGACCAACACTTACACGGCCAAGTTGGCGGCCACAGTATTTTCCCAAAAACAGTTTCTGTAAAGCAAAGAAGAAATCACTGGTTTCTTAGCACTGTCTGCTGTAACCCTGCAAGCTGTGCCACACTGCAAGTGGTGTTGGCGTGAGGGTGGCACATACCTGAGACCAGAAGAAGGGAGCTCTGCAGATCTTCGCTCTTCCACCAGCACATCTCACAGCTCCTCATCCTTGCTGTGTACCCAAACACATTTGTGGCTCTATGTCGAGCACCACAATCCTCACTCAAACAATGTAATTTAACTCTTTAAGATTTAGACCCAATTAGAACATTTTTAGGGAATATTTCTGTAGTCTCACAAATTGTGGGATATGGGGTTATAATTCTTGAAGTCGTTAAGGCTTAGGCTCACCAGAAGACCCTGCGGGAAAGGCACAGCTGCAGGCTGGATGGCTGGAAGCTGGCTGAGAGACAGTGAGGAGAGAGTGGAATGACTGCTGGAAGTGAGATTGTGCTTGGCTGGAGGAATGCACGGACAGCATATAAGCAAGAACCTGACTGGGTGATAGGATGTGTGGACAGCAGCGCTGCAGCTGAGCCAGCCAATGGGAGCTCTTCTTCTGTTAAGTTCTGTTAGGCTTTGGTTTGGTTTCAGTTATGTCAAGGTGGAGATTATAAAGGTGTAAAAGAACGGTGATTTCTGCAATACAATGCAGAAATTATCTGCACTGTATTGCAGAAAAGTGATCTCCTTTGGATGCTAAGAGGGTCCATGTCACTTTGTTCCCCACTGCTACAACATACAGCTGACTCAAGGGGCATTCTGCCTTGTTTAAACTGCTCGTTTTATGCTTTAGATGCATTCTCTTAAGAAAATATGAAGCTGTGTAATCTAGTAAATCTGATGTATGTTACTGAAGTATACTGCTACAAATTACTGCTGTAACTACCACCCTGCACAAGCCTCAAAGAGAAAAAAACTCCTGGAGCAGGCAAGGGCTGTAGTGAAATGGGCTCTACATGTTTGAAAGCCTTGGCTGAAGATTATTATACAAACAGACTGTAAAGACGCTCTGGCCTGAAAGCAGACAGATTTCTGTCACTCGCTGTTTCTCAACTGTGAAAAATAATGTCAAGATGGAAGAAATTACTGAGCTGACTCAAGATACTTGAAGTGATCCTCAGAGCAATGCAAAATTAAGACTAAACCCTGCAATCAGCTGCCCACTGACGAACTTTCTGTTGGTATCTTAATTTTTACCAGGTGGCTTTAACAGTGGTCTAGGGCAAGGGTCTATTTGCCCTAAAATTACAGAGGAATGGGCACTGGCAAGGCACAGCTTCTGGCAATGTCCACTAACAGCTACCACACTAAGAACAGCTGAGGCACAGACAGACAGCTGACAGGCAAGAAGCAATTTTTTAAAAATTATCTTTCAATACCGAAGAAGTACTAGGAGGAAAGAGGAAAAAAATTAAAAGCTCTCTGGACTCCTTAGTTCTGTACAAAAATATGATTTAAGAAAAAGTATTCCAAGATAGATAAAGTACACAACAAGCAGAGTACTGGTTGATGGAGAAATTACAGATTATGGCCACTGTCACCATTTTCCCTCCAGAGGAAAAATGTGGCCACCTATCCCCCCCAGTAGACCCCTGAGAACATCAGTATCTAAGGTTTATTGTAGTCAGGGTCAAAAGATGAATGTCAGCATACAGAAAGGGTAACAAACACAAAGTGTCAGACACAACTACACAAGTCTCAGTTACAAGGAAATCAGAAAAAAAATTGCGTATGTGGGGATTTGAAAATAAAAACATAGTTGGCTAAGGGCAAATGGGAATGAAGTGCTTAAACGTCTTTAAAATTTTTGCATCCAAACCTTGTTACTTAAGATAGCAACTATATATCCCATGATGATGACCATGCATTTCTTTCAAAATTGCAACTCAGGGAAGGTACCTTAAAAGTCCAAGCCCAGTTCCTCACTCCTGCAAGGAACTGCATATAGTCCTGTCCATAAATTTATTAACTGCCTTCCACATGATTAGCCTTCTTACTCCTTTACCAGATGACTGCTGGAGCTCCTTATACTTGCAGATACTTCCTTATAATTGGAGATAAAATTTATTCATAGCCAATTTATATTTATTTGTTCTTGTGATGACACTGTCTTGCAGCTTAAATTAGGTTCTAAGACCTGCAGGGCACTGACCAAATCTACACAAGGATAGAGAGTCCCGAGCCTAAGAGTTCCCTTTTCTTAATTCCGAGCTTTGCACGTGGTGACAATAAAATAAATAATAAAAATTAGATTTTTTAGTTCCACTAGTCTGATGTTCATCTGCTATATGTCTAATTAGTGCAAGCGCACTCTCATGGAGTCTGATCAAATATATTGTGATGCATTCTAGGTGAGACTGCAGCTCTGCCTCATCTCTAACAAGCTGCTTATCTGGCCTTACACACGTATTAACATATATAAAGCTGATGTTTCTATCCTGACTAAAAGTCTAAACTAAAAAACTAAAGAAAATACAGCAACAAATGGGTAAAAGAGCATGTCCCTTTTAGCACTGAAGCTTGTGGTGGAACCAACCAACTCAACACACACACAAGTCTGGAAAAACAGAAAAACCAGCAGGTTCCTTCCCACAGTCAGAATCTGTATTTCCTAGAGGCAGGTTCTTCCCTTCACTAGAAGTCTTGAATTTGGGCTCTCCCAAATCTTCTGAGGATTTTTGTTCAGAATAAACTAGTCTTGCAGCAGAAGAATATATTGCAGGTTTAGAAACACCTATTTTGTATTTATACAAACAAACATCAGATCTAGAAACTTTACCAAACAAAAAAATTTTCCCTGCTACTTAGCACAGATTTTGTACATCTGCTGTTTTGGTACTTTTGACCACATTTCTGTTAGTTACTCTTCAGGCCCAGCTTTGCTAAGGGCAAACTGCACCCGGTGTTTTACCTACTCTACACAAATGAACAAAAATTCTAGAAACATAGCGTTTTTTTAAAAAAATTCTTTCATTATTTGTTTCATGGAATAACTGGTCCGAGTTGGTTTTCATGCCTTTCAGCTGTCCTGGCTTACTAGAAAAGCAAGTTCCAACTCTGAGCTACAGCATTTATCACAATTCAAATGTATAGCAAAAAAATAAAAATGGAATAATATCAAGAAAATGTCGTGATGTGGGAAAAGAAATGGGAAGCAGAACAGAGAGCAGAGCAGATCAAGATATCCTGGCCTTGGTTGGGTACAGACCCTGGGTTAGGAAATCTCAGATATGAAAAGGTACAGCATATGCAACCAGCAAGGTTTTTGAAATTATGTGGTTTTGTAAGGCTGCCAAGTAATGTGAACAATAGGCTACCTGTAGCTAGTGGGAAATTTTTGCAAGGAGCTGTGGGCCTGAAGCTGTAATGGTGTAAAAGTGCACAGTGAGAACCAGACTTCAAGATTTCAATGCCCTGCACTTCTATGCTCAAGATGCTCTGCCTTCAATAAACGACTACAAACTCTGACTCCTGCTTGGGCTTTGGCTTTTTACTTGGATTACTTTGCTCCCCTTTTCCTGGAGTCTCATCTCTCAGATCCCAGCAAATTAACAATCCCAGCAAAGTAACAATTACATTTTTTAATGCAGACAAAAGTCAAGGTTACAAAAAAAAAATGAGGGCCCAAACCTCCCTTTTAATTGATTCAAAGCACCAAGGACACAGGAGAGAACAGCAAGCAACTGCTACAAAAATAAAGCTGCAAAATGAAATGGGGGAATTTATAAAGTATCTTTCATTTTGTTTCGACAAATACAGATTCCCATAGTCTTTCATGGTAAGAGTCCAAGTACTAGATATTCAAAAATTAATGTGAACAAAGAAAGGTTTAATTACGGAAGAGCAGGAGTATTTTCTTTCTAGATAATGCAGTTCCAAAGGACTGAACAATTGGACAAAACCCTCTTCAGAAAAGACAATAATACTGAGATATTGAAGACATTTAAGTAGATTCTCCATCTTTTCCATGAAAAGACTGATAAAACAGAGCAGGAAAACACAGACTAAAACTGAGTCACTCACCCAGACATCTGTAGGGAACCACAATATGAGGGTGACCATTGCACTGCTTCCATCCCCTCTTGCACCAGTTCTGTATTGTAACTGGCTGGTTGGCTTCAACAACATTGGTGATTTGCAATTCAGGGTACACCTAGCATTAAAAGTATAGAAAAAGACAAATGTTAGCATAAGGATGTACTCTGGGTCGCTGTAACACATTTGTAACAACACAATATTCATCTTCCTTCTCTTCTCCCTCTTCTGCTGTGTAAAATATTTATGTCATGATATGACTGTATGCACATATCTGGAAAGCTGGTGCGTCTGTTTATCAGTAAAAACACGTGGCTGACAGTTCAGAATAATTATGGTGATAACAGATGACTGTCAAAATTATAACTTGGCAAGTGATATTTGACTAAGGTAAAGATCAGCTAAGCACAGTTAAATACCTTCTCCTCCATGTGTAGGCTAAGGCAAAACTCCATATATAGATATATAAAAATATATAAATACACGTATGTATGTATATATGGAGAATATACAGGGCATATTCTCCATACAACTAAACTTTATATCATGCCTTTATGTTCATCTCAACCATTTTAACAAGCATCATAATTCTCGCCTGCTGCAGTCTGCTTAGTACTAAAAGTCTGTTGAAACAGTTATTCATATTGAGGTTTACATCACCAATTTCTAAATTGCTGAGATCCAAGTTCTACCTGCTTTAATACTGCAATATACTTCTATACCCACAACCATCACACCAGCAAACTTGCTGATTAATTTACTGGCAAACCACAACTTTGGTTTTCTATCCCCCTCAGTCCCTTTATCCCATCCCCCCCCTTTTCTATGCTAACACAGCCTATAACTCTCACTTTACATTTTTCAAACTGGCAATCAACCAGCCCTAACATGAAACTCAGAAGGTACTAATTTCTCTTTGTCTTTCCTCAAGCAATCCTTACTAATTTCCAGCTGTGTGAGATCTGAGGATTTAAGTGCTCTGAAAACTACTGTCTACTCATACCTACCAATGGGAAAAAAGAAATAGAAACAGGAACAAGTATGAAGTAACTGGAGATGGTCCAAAAACATCCTGCAGAGAAGTAACAAAATCCCAAAAAAAGAAAACTGGCTTGAGATCAGGTGAATTCTGAGAGTCCAAAATTGGTGCCTGGAAAAGTACTCTAAGAATCTTGACAGTCCTGCCTCAAGTAAAAAAGATTTGTCTCAATCATGGATCTCCACTGAGGTCATGGCATCTAAAAGGCACTGCCTCCTGCCACTCCCCTGACTGAAGGTTTAAAATACAACCACGGCAAAAATAAAGCAAGCAGCTTGAGCTAAAGTCTTAAACTTTAAAAGACACTAACAAACAACAGCACAGCCTTCCCACATTTGAGATCAGTAGTCTTTAAATGAATGTAGCCTGGTCCATACACATGGGAACAACCAGAAAGCAATCAAAGCATAACTGGAAATAAATGGAAATAATTTCTTACTTTAATTAAGAGACATGAAGGGGCTATTACAATTATAAAATGGAACTGTATTAAGAGCTTAATGCACAAAACAAGGGCAGATATAATAACACCACCATGGAAATGACTACAGAAAGAAACGACACACTTTACGCTAAAGAGCTTCAATATCAACCCTGCCTTCTATTCCAAAACATAATTTATTAATCAGATACTTCTTTCCCTGTGCAAATCCCTCATAGAATCCATCTGTCAGATCTTTGTCAGTTTCAAGAGCACCCTCAGCTCACTACAACTGATGGCTGAAAAAGTACAGAGGCTGAAGGTGAAGCCTGGGATGTTAACCCAGCATGCAAGATACAGCGACCTCAAGAAAGCCCACAGGCGGAACTGAAAAGTGTGGAAGTTTCCTACACTCAGAAGACTGAAGCTTTACTGTCTTTTGTCAGCAGGTGGCCAAGGCTGATGGTCATCATCCACAATGCATAGAGATGCCTGTTTTCACAATGCTTGCAGGAAGTGGCTCCAGAGGAACTTGCTGTTCCCCCTGCTGCATCAGTGCTTCAAATTCTGAACTCTGCACTGAAACATTGGGTTCAAGGAAAGCTCTTGCACATGCTCAGGATCCCTGTAACAGCACTGCCAAAATGGATTAGCAGGAAACTTCACACTTCAGCTGCTATGTAAATATTACCCTGCAAGGCTCCATAGCTGTCTCAAGAGCTAACATGCACGATGCGAGGGGAAGGTTTTATTTCCTCTGGGTACTTCCTTTAGCACTGTCATGCTGAACTCTTCCAGTTCATACCTACACAGATGTCACTCACGTAATTACAACCCGTGGTTAGATAATACTGGGTGCTGTCACAAGCTTGATATATCAGTGTCAACTGACATGTTCTCATCAGGGACATTTAACATAACCCAGGGTTAAGTGTCACTTGTCATCGGCAGAGGAAATAAATGCCTTAAATGAAGACAACTAAGGAAATTTCAAAATGGATAGACTGGAATGTTTAAAAAAGGAAATTAAGACAAAATAACCCTCAAAACCATTTATTTACCCACATGAATGTGTACATAGCTTTAAAGTGACAGAAAATAGGATTGTGATCCACAAGAACGAAGATACACTTAGTTGCTTTCCTGAGATGAATTTCTAAAGAGTAAGAGCACATTCTTACTGCAGAGTCTCACTGAAAGAATAATAGTGGGAAAAGTAAGTTTATATATTATTTTTATTTTTACTATCACCCAAACTGCTGGTTAGTAAAGTGGACCAAATGCTAAGTAGTTAGCAGTATTTGTCCAAAGTACACAAGGACCAAGAAATACAAAGAAGCCTCTTCTTTTGTCACTACATCAATTACTAAACTCCTAATTTCTACTGAAAGCTCACACAAAGCTCAGTCCACCCTTTCAGAGAGAAAATAGGCTTTGAATTTCATTACCAATAGGTTAATGCCAGTATATGTGCCAAGGAGAGCTCCCCTCACTAGAAACTTATATAACCTATTCGCTCTGAATTGAAGTGGGACCTACTTAGTGGCACAGAAAAATGAGCCTCGTATTTATTTATAGTGTCCCTAATGAGCTACGGCTCCTTCTACAGTGTCAGTGCAAGCAGTGCTAGAAAGCTGCAAGATAACCAAACTTTCAATATTATTGTAACTTGCTGTAGAGAGGTTCCTTCAAATAATCTTAAAAGAAAGAGTGGAGAAAACAGAGATCAGTGTAATCTAGAAAATTTAACTGGCAATGAAGAGTTACAGCTACATCTTCATTTAGTTCCACTTTTATTGTCAAGTCTCCTTATATACTGACTGCAGAAACAAAAATCTAAAAAGCCACTCAGACTATTCAGAATTTAACATACTCTTGCTAAAACTCATGTTTACCACTACCAGCTTTGATGCTGCATAGATTTAGGACTAAAATGTAGATGTTCCTAATAAAAGAAGGGGAGAAGATGGGATGAGAAAGCTTTTGGGTTGAGATAGAGAGAAAATCTTTTATCAATTACTTGTTGCAGGCAAGAGACTCAACTTGGGGAAAATATTTTTAATTCCCAATTAAAGGAATTAAAAAGGGGACGTAGTGGGACAAGCACTGATCTCTTTTCTTTGACCAGCAGGAACAGCATGAAGCTGAGTCAAGGAAGGTTTAGGTTGGGTATTGGGAAAAGATTCTTCACCCAGATGGTAGTTGGGCACTGGAACAGGCTCCCCCGGGGAGTGGTCACAGCACCAAACCTCACAAGAGTTCAAGAAGCATTTGGACAATGCTTTCAGGCATGTGGTGGCATTGTTGGGGCTGCTTTGTGCAGGGCTGAGAGCTGGACTTTGCTGATCCCTGTGGGTTCCTTCCAGCTCAGGATAATCTGTGATTCTATGACATGGCATCTGTTATCTGTCTACATACGAATACGTAGATGATACCACTAGCTGGATATGTGTTATCCAAGTGGAGATCAGAAACTATTTTGAAACAAATCTGAAAAAACCAAAGAGGCTACAGCATAGGACAACACGAAAGGAAAGAAGCAGCCAGGCCACCTCCACCACAGCTGTCTCTCCTACTGGCATAAGCAAGAGCAGCCGAGAGGCCTCTCAGCATGGCTGGGACAGGCGGGTGTGTCCACAAGTGTCTCCTCCAGCCATCTTTGAGGACTGCCCTGGTGCCTATAGAATCACAGACCTGTTAAGATTGGGAGGGAGCTCTGGGGGTCATCAGGTCCAACCTCCCTGCTCAAGGAGGGCAACCCAGAGCTGACTGCCCAGGACTACGTCCTGATGGCTTCTGAGTATCTCCAGTGGTGGAGACTCCAGAGCCTTTCTGGACAACCTCAGCCAGCACTCAAATACGAGCACTACATGCAACTGAAATCTCTATGAGAGATACTTTTTGGTTTTTTAAATCAGTCTCTGATGCAGGATTATATAAATAAGTTTCTCCATCCGGTCACACATGCTCAGCACATCTTGGTTCAAACTTGTAGTACTTGAGCGTAATCATGAGGCAGTTATCTCTGATATCAAAATACATTTAAATTCAAAAGCTTAGTATTTCACCTATTGACATTATTCATTATGTTTCTCATCTTCTAGAGCAACTTTGAATATTCAGAATATTGCTTTTATCATATTTCCAAATAAAATGTTAAAAGGTTTTCAGAGTTAGCTGATGATGAGGAGATTACTGAAGCTATTTCAAGTTTTATCTTCAGTTTTTATTAGACAATTCAAAACAATAACAACAGAAATAATTATATGTAAATCTTGAAGTACTGTAAGTGAATGAGCGGTACAGATTTATTCTCACTTCTCCTTGAACGTAAGGTTCTTTTCCTGTATATTCTAAAAGCAGAAAAACCATAGAGAAGAGAACAAGATTCAGAGTAACAAATGGTATGAATTCCTAATTAAGTATGTTCCATCCATGGAAACTGTAAAATGGAACACACATGCAGAGACTTGCACTTACACCTTAACATGAATTTAATGGGGAGAAAATTTAAAAAAATAAAAGAAGAAGAAAAATAGTATCTTAGAGAATGTAAAGCATAATCAGGAATTGGTATACATCTTCATCAACAGTTTGAAATGCTAGACAACCTGGCAAGAGGCAAGAAAAAAATTCTTAAAAATTAAGGTGCAAAATTAACATGAATTGCCATTTTTAAATTTAAACACCTTAGTATTTTTCTCAAAAAAAAATCCAAATTTCTCTAAAATGCATCCCACATCAGTTTGAATTCTGACTGCTCTAAATCAGAGATATGTATTCACTTAATTGCCAGTGTGAAATGGACATATTTTCTTCTTATTGCTTCCTTCTATTGTCTCCTAAATCCTTCAGTAGTTTGCTGTACCTACTCATGATATCCTGGCTTAAATTAGATCATACATTTGAGTTTTAAGTCTTCCATTTACCTTAAGCTTCAGCATCTGGCACAGCAAGACTTTTAAGTCAGACTGAATTCAAATGTAATATTCAGTTCTCTACTGGCACAAGGAGAAAAGGCTATTCAGTCCCTCAGAAAGCACAGTGTCCAGACTCTCTGCAGCATACCACCGAACAACTCGTGCTGACACACCCTGACATGAATTCATGATCCAGAATTCTGCTTGAAGTCCATCTCAGGTAGTCAGTGACAATACCTACATTAAAAACTAAATCCAAGAATGACTACAGAGATGCTTACTTTAGAAGAAAGGAATATTCATACAGATAAAAGAAAAAGAAATTATAGCTGCAAATAGCTAGAACAAAAATAAGGGTGTTTTTAGCAGTTGCATCTTTAGCAGCTTGAATCATTTGAATACTTTGATTTACTTATAGGGAAGATAACTCAAAGTAGGATAGAGACTGATTACATCCAGACTTTCCTTGCCTGCTATCCTCCCACAGCTTTCCCCAAAAAAGAAAACAAAAAAACAAACAAGTTGGTGTGTGGACAGGTTTACTCTCACCTGAACACTGCAACTTCATGCGTTGAATATTCCATACTTATAATATCAATGTTTAATAAAAAGAATCATTCACAGAAATTATTAGACAATCTGCTTTTTAAAACTGTAAACAAAAATCGCGGATGCGACACAGGTAACTATTTACCTCTGTGCTTTGAATGGACAAAAAAAGGTTTTATCATTTCAGTGAAGTAATCTGCAAAGAGCTACTACAAGCACAAAAGAATACACACTTAATAACCAGCGTTTAGGTAGACTAAGGTCTTAAAATTGCTTGTGGAAAAGATGTTTTGACAGCAATGGCATCTGAACGATACCTAAACAATGCTTCAAAGTAGGAGAACAAGCCTTCAATTCCAGATTAACAAACTACAGTGTGATCAAAAACTATTTCTATTACTTTCAAAAGTATATATAGAATCTATAAAGTTTCTGCTTCTTAGAATTTTGCACTGATGTGTTGTAGAGCAGCAACAAGTAGACATGCTACATTAATTTCCAACTGTTTGGCACATCCATGAAGAGGAAGGATAGGATAATTAGTTCTGTATGTCCATGCACAGTGTCTCTGCAAACTTTCCAGCCTACAACTTGGGAAGTAGCAACAATGCAGAGTGCCAAATTAGATGCAGCAGGAGTAGCATCACATGAGTAGCGGTGACACAAGAACCATGAGCCCTAAAATAAATGTCCTGTTCTCAGTCACGCAGTCTGCATCTGGAAAATGGACAGCTATATGCAGAATAAAGTTATTAAATGTCTCATGTAAAATATCCTAGTTCATTACTGGTTTTTACAACAACTATTCTACATTACTTTACAGTAGCTCCATGGCTTTCCCTGTGGCAGCCCCCTGCCCAGGAACCATTACCCCTCTGATCCGGAGCACTCCCATCACCAGCAGAACACCTTTTGTTCTCTGCCACATCTCTGTGGCTTCAGCTGTGTCCTTTCAGGTCTGACCACACTCAGCCACTTGCTCCTGGCTTTCTCAGCCATCAGGCCCTTCTACACACAGAAGTAAGGCTACAGGGCTAGCTGAAGCTGGCATTCAAACTTTTCCTGTCACTCTGTGTAACCTAAGCAAAGCCTTCACTTGCTCAAACAGAATTATGAGAGTCAAACTCAGCATTAGCAGCATTGGAGCAGTTTTGAAATTCTCCATCATGAGCCAACATGAGAAACAGCAAGGCAACCGAGAAGGAACAGCTCTGCCCCTGTACCACAAGTTCCAGGCATGTACTGCTGCAAGTTGATCAGCATAACATTTCAGGTATTTTCACTAATTTCCAGCAGCCACTTGGGAAGAGGGTATGCATACACTCTTTTAACCCCACAGTTTAAAAGAAAAAGTTTACCAGTAATCAATTCCTAAACTACAAACCACATCCAATTACTTAGCATAAATAAATAATCCCAGGCTGAATGTCTTCCGAACCAGCCAGGGAATTTTTTCCATTAATTAAATCCTGAGGACAAATTTCCAGAGACACACTACTTCTTATCTTCAGCTACATCCTCTTGCATCCATCCATAACATCCTTTCATGTTTAATAGCTCCAGCCTCACTAGCTATCAGAGTCAACTCTCACCCTCATCTAGGAGTTTCACAAACTGATCTTACAACTATTTCTTTAGGCTCATCCAACAAATCACCTTTCTTTCCAACATCTTCACTGTGACACACAGTGTTGCTCTTCAAGAGTTTCCTGCCACAAAACTCAGCACTATTTCAACTCCTCTGACCCCAACTCTTGCCTCTCCAATCCACTCATCCTGGCATTCTGTTAACTCTCATTTCTAATCTCTCTGCCCACTCAGTGACTCTTAAGTTCCATGCTAAGACCCAAATGCCATCCTCTTTTCTTTAGTCCTCTTCATTTTTTTCTCCAGGCATGCAAAGTTAGCAAACATTTTAACACTCCAATTAGTTTCCTTCTTTACTGATCTTATTCTATGGAAACGAAAGCAAAGCAAAGCAAAACAAAACATTCAGGTGTGAGTGTATGTGTGAGAGCAAGATGGGAGATGATGAACCTTCTAGGCACTTACCACAGATCAGGGGGAGATGGGGTCAGAGATCAAAATGTTGCTGCAATTTTTACTCCTGGTCATGACAACATGCACTTAGTGTTTTTCTCCGTGAGCAGGGTACATGCAACATCTTGATGTATCATTCCAATTGCCTTGGGTATTGAGAGTGGTAGAAACATGAGCTGGTTTTAGTGCAGTGACCAACTGGGTTGGTTCACCCATATGAAGCTTCATACATATACAATCTCTTATCTTAAATTTCCCTAATGTGCTTTTATCTGGAATTTCATGCAAGACTGCCACTTCTCCTGTAATTAAAGTGTTCAGAAAGGCTGCCAGCCATGAGGCAGCCTGCTCAATCCTAATCCATGCACTGGGCTCCATACTTTACACAGACCTGAACTGAACACTCGTACTGGCTTTCTCTTAACATTTTTCCCTGCACACAGGGAAGGCAGAAGCCTATGAAAGCAGAAATAAGGCTGCATGGTCAAACACATCCTCCTCACAAGCCCTTCAAGTTCTTCATTTTATAGTACAAATGTCTGTATGCAGTAAGAAAACCAAACCAAAACTTGAGCCTTGCCAAGAATATTCTGTTTACCACATCAGGTTCTCAAGCCTCTCCTGTGTAATTGCAGAGCATATCCAGCTTTTCATGCTGTAAAAACCTCAGAGTAAACAGTGCAACAGTGCTGGACTTATAGACTCTTCTAAGCTGCTTCCCTGTCCACTTTAAGCACAACAAGCCCTTCTACTTCTCCACTAGGTAGAGTATTTTATTCAAAGAGTCAGCAAAGTCCACTTTGTCATGTCACCACAAGCCTGTTCACACGTTCACTCTCCTTGAGCTGAAACCTCATCTGCCTGTTACTCTACAGCATCACCAAAAACAATTAACAGTTTGAGGTTTGGGGTGTTGGTGGTTTTTTGCCCTTTCTTTTTTTTTTTTTTTGCTTCTGTGCTTGCACTTTTTACTTCAATTGCTGCATGAATAAGGTTAAGTATTTGAGCAGTGAGACAGAATAATATCTAATCAAGCTAACAGCGTATTTTTATCTGAAAGTAACATATCATGTGCAAAGGACAAGGACTACTGTCCTCCCAGAAAGGGGGTGGAGAGGAAGGGAGAAAAGCAGCCAAAAGTAATTTAAAAACAGTAATAAAAATCTCCTGGTTTGGGCATGAATAAAAATTTTATCCACCCACTTCCCTCTTTAAGGGTCTGATAGGTTAATCTGGCTTTCAGTGGGGGTGAAGAAAAAGCCACAGAGGCTCCTTCTGGGAGAGAAGCTCCTCAAAACTTCTCTGCCCAGCAGAGCCAATCCCTAAAGGCTCTGATGACCGACAGCTGGCCCAGCTGGAGAGTTAGCAACACCTCTGTGATGACATATTTCAGAAGGAAAAAAAGGTGTGCAATTGCTCTTCCTTCCAGCACTCTGAGGGGTGGTGAGGGGGTCGCTGGGCTCCTTCCCAGCGGGACCAGGGCCCTTGCTGGCGTGGCCATCCCGGGGCACGAGCAGCCGCACGGCTGAGACCGCGCGGCCAGGCCAGCACCACGCGGCCGCTGCTACTTTGGCACGGCTCACCATGAACTTTATTTGCTAGCTGCTTTTAACCAGCCATGCTGCAGACAGAAGGGCAAAAGTGGCGGCAACTTTTCTCCTTTTCGGTGCCCCGTGAGAAGAGAGGCGCTGAGTAAAGCCGGCAGCCAGCACAGCCCTCACGGTGCCGGCGGGGACCACGGCGGGCATGGTGAACAATTCCCCAGAGCACAGCCTGGGTGGGATCAACATTTCAGCACTGCAAAACTCTACAACAACTTTTCAGCTGATAGAACTTGAGAATGAACGAACCTAAAGACACCAATTCTCTCACGAGTCAGAGAAAAGGAAAAGGT
>VXBQ01006671.1:0-45419 GCA_013400175.1 Phainopepla nitens
CAGCCCCAGGGATCCTGGGATTCCATGATCATGGAATTAGATTATGGAATAGAAAGAATTAAAATAGAAATATTTGGTGGTACTTTTCTACCACACCTTCTGAAATGTCTCAAGCCCATCTCACAGAAACACTCACTGGGCTGTTGAATTTTTTTCCTCTAAACCAGTTGCTTGGTTATCTTGAGCTGAAAGAGACCCCCAGGCTTCTTCAATTTCAAGTCCTGACCCTGTCCAGACACCCCAACAATCCCACCCTGCCCCTGAGAGCGTTGTCCAAACACTCCTGGAGCTCTGGCAGCCTTGGAGCTGTGACCATTCCCAGGAGAGCCTGTGGCTTGATGTAAGAAACAACAGATGGAATTGAGTGGAACATCAGGTATATTGATTATGAATTTTTTGTCTTTATTTCATCAAAATTTTGCGAGTTTGGTTAGTATTTTGCAACTTGCAAAGATAAGAAATACTTCTAACTAAAGTGGAAATTATCCCACCCGGTGGAATCCCCATCCTTGTGGAATGCCCATCCCTGGGAATGGTAGAAAAATGTGTAAATGTGGTTCTTGTGGACATGGATTAGCGATTGGACTCAACCATCTTGGAGGCCTTTCCCAAGCTTAATGATTCTGTATTTCTGGATGTATGGCCAGGAGACCACATCTAGCCCAGATTCCCCTCCAGTATCACCAGCAAAAGAAACAAAGTGAATTAAAGCAGCACCAAAATCTCAGTCCTAGTCCTGCCTTCAAACCACCCTGTCCAGGCTCACCTGCCTCCCATTGTCTGTCACAGTTCAGCCCCAGCCCTTTCATGGAGAAATTCCTCCTGGTGCCCAACCTGAGCCTCCCCTGGCACAGCTCAAGGCTAAAATAAAGCACATAAATATAAATAATAAGTAGCGTTGTGGCTTTGTGGTTTGCATTTAACCATAGCAAATTCAGAATGAAGGATCTACACAGAATAGCCATAATTACTTGATTAATTAACGATTTTTTCAGGGTCAGAGCAGTACCTGGCAGCTTCATAGGTGGGAGACTCAATCTCCCAGGTTCCATAAACCTTTACAAGGGACTTCCTGACAATGTCCAGGTGCCCACATGGAAATTATCCTGAATTTTTCCATTTTGCTCAGGGTGTTGTGAGCAGAATAAATGTGTGTGTTATGATGCACAGTAACCTGCAGAGATTTGGGAATTTCTGTGTTCAGTAGTCCCCTGCATCTCCGGATGTCATTTATCAAAACCAGCTGCTCTTTATATCACTAAGTCTTGTATCAATGTCTATTTAAAGTTAAACTGAGAGCCAAAGAAGTCTGCTTTGATTTAAATAAATCAAAGCACATCACAGTCACAGCAATTAATAATCCAAGGCTGGGGCAAACATGAAGAGTAGGAGAAATCCACTTAGGCAGGGTTGTTTTTGTTTCTTGCTGCTTTTCTAAAGCTTATTAGAAGCAGCAATCCTTTGATTAGACTTCCACAAAAATCCCTCGGCATCAATAGGAATTAAGGGGCTTGATCCTGGCAGTCTGTGGAAACCCAGGCTGGGGGATGGATTGTAAGGCTCCCTTATCTGTGACAGGTCATGGAAGGAGAGCTTCACCTGAATCATTCTCAGCCTGCAATGCAAAAGCTCCTGCTAAGAATGCAAGCTTAGCTGTAACTGTGCTGCTATCAGGTATTAATGAACCATGATTTAGGTAATTACAGCTTCAGGAGAGGAGCCTTGGATTATAGGACAAACTTCAAGTTCTACTGAAGCAGCAAAATCAGTGTCTGGGCTTATTCCTGTTAAAGTCAGGTCAGATTTTGTGTGCCTCCCTCCCATCTCCTGCAGCACCAGTTCTGTGTCACTGGAAGAGTCAGAACTTCAGGAATACTTTTGGGAAATTGATGCCTGGAAAGGCTGGCCTGGAACAGAGACTAGACAGAGCAAAAGGAATAAAACAGGGATTTATTGAAAGGCTATAAACGAATACACCTTAGGCAGCACAAGAGCCTGGCCAGGATTACACCAAGGTAGAATCCAAGATGGATCCCAGTCATGAGTGTTTACACTTTTATAAGTTTTGGTTCATCTACATGTTGGGTTCAATTGTCCAATTACAGCTCCAGGTTATGAAGTCTCAACCCCCCTGGCTTGCCCCCTTCTCTTTGCTGCTCTTTGTGCCTTTTGGGCAAACTGCCCTGTGGAGAGAACTCACCAACACCTAATATGAAGTTTCAGAGTTACATACTAGAAGCAGAGAATCTGAAAAGCATAAAATAAAAAAATAATGCTGTGGTGGAAACCTTTTATCCCATCAAAAATATATTTTTTAGTTTATCAAAAAAATTTATGGTCATTGAATAGGACAGGAAAATGCACAATCTCTCCCACACTTTCCCTTTTTTTTAATGCTTAACTTTTTATTCCAAAATGGGTTTTCTGCCAAATGCCAGCTCTAAGGATAAGTTATAACAAACATTAAGGGAGCTGCAAGAAAAGTGGAGAGAGACTCTTTCCATGGGATGGAGGGACAGGACACAGGGAATGGCTTCCTGCTGCCAGAGGGCAGGGATGGATGGGATATTGGGCACGAATTGTTCCCTGGCAGGGTGGGCAGGCCCTGGCACAGGGTGCCCAGAGCAGCTGTGGCTGCCCCTGGATCCCTGGAAGTGTCCAAGACCAGGCTAGACTTTGGGGCTTGGAGCAGCCTGGGACAGTGGAAGGCATCCCTGCACATGGCAGGGATGGGATGAGATGATCTTGAAGGTTTCTGCCAAGCCAAATCACTCCATGATTCCATGATTTAAAAAATAACCCTAAATAGTCACTCCTAGGCTAGAATTCCCGTTCCCATAAATTTGTTTTCAACCAGCCCAAACCCAGCCTCTCATTCA
Organism: Phainopepla nitens; assembly: GCA_013400175.1. NCBI lineage: Eukaryota > Metazoa > Chordata > Aves > Passeriformes > Bombycillidae > Phainopepla > Phainopepla nitens. Next base: position 2,880 of record VXBQ01006671.1, read on the forward strand.
CTCCAAACCATCAAATTGAACTCCTGTAGCCATGTTAAACTGCAGGAGAATCAGTCTGGGGTAAGCAAATATTTTCCAGTCCGTTTGGATCTTCCTCCAGGGAAATGAAGGAAGAAATAAAATCTGGATTGGCTTCCACGAATGAATTCACAGAATATCAAAAAGTATTTCACTGTGCCATGGGAAAGCAAGAAGGAGAAAGTGCTGGGAGGGAGAGGAAATTGGGATTTACCCTCTCTTGCATGAAGTGTGACTGGACCCTCACCAAATATGAGAGGGAGAAGCTTCATAGTTACAACTACTTGCAGTCACAACTAATAGTTACAACTATGATATCTTTACAATTCTAATGATTTGCAGTGTCTGCAGTTTTCTGCCAGTTTGGTTCAGGGCTTGGTGGCTTTTACAGGTATCCTGCTAAGGCTGGGATTTGCTTAAGCCTGAGCTAGATATTTATAGCTCTAAACCTAAACTCCATTCCTAAGAGGCTTCTAGGATTTTCACACTTCCAGAGCCAGCAAGCTCAGCCAAAACTCTGTCAACAACCCAGTGCTCCGCTGGACTCTTTTTGAAACTCCATAGTTAATGGAGGACACCAAAAATTTCCACTGATTCTGTCCTTCTGATATATTTAATAAAAAATTCGCCTTTCTAATACCTTCCCAGAGCTTGGGCTTAGGCTGCACCATCAAAGAGCCCCTTCAGTGGTCCTGCAGCTCAGGTCTGAGATGTCTGAGGTTTTGTGACTTTGGCAAAGCCTGGTTTGGGTTCACAGGGTTTGCCTGCTAATTTAGGGCAGAAAAGTGCATTTCACCACCATTGCAGATCATATTGTTTTTGTCCAAGGGGTTACACAAAACAAACATATTTTGCTGCCCTGGGGAGCTCAGGACACCTCTGACAGAGCCCAAACAGGAGCTCTATTTATTGACCTCTGTATATATAGTTCCCCCCACACCTTCTCAAGGGCATGTTTTTCTCTCCATCCTCTCTCCAGGTTTATTCCTCACATTCCCTCCCTCTTGTTTGTCAGAATTTAAGTGAAACTCCAAGTGATCTGTGTTTTGATTTGCATAACTAAGTAAAACTGAGCAAATGGAGGACATCCACTATCCTATTTAGTCCCCCAGACATTCCAACTGAATTAAATGGAGCTCAGGTACCCGGAAGTTGCATCTTACAAAGAAAATTGGAAAAAAGAAATATGTATAAGCCATTAGGGATTTTTTTTTTACTTAGTACATCCACTGATAATACCTTCCCCAAGATCCCTGGAAGTGTCCAGACCAGGTTGGACAGGGCTTTGGAGCAGCCTGGGACGGTGGAAGGTGTCTCTGCCCATGGCAGGGGTGGCACTGGATGGGCTTTAAGATCCCTTCTAACCCAAACCAGTCTGGGATTCTGGGATTCCGTGATTCCAACTGAAGATTAAAAGCACATCAGGTTCCCTTGGTACAGTCAGGGCTGCCTTAGTTACCCTTAGGGGTTTTCTTTCAGGGATTTCTCCACCACAACTTCTTCCCATGTCCTAGGACTGATTAAAGAGGAGTTATTTTTTATCATAATTGTTATTTACAGGACCAATTGTGCTTATTGTACAAGTGGCACCTTTACATGAAAAGCCAGAAAAAACCTTGTTGCTTTCAAGTCTTCTTTCCAACTCTTTTCCTCAATAAGTGAGTCTTTTCAAACTCTTTCACAAGCCCTGGAGACAACTGGAGTGACTCTAAAACCTGTCCCTAGTGACAGCAGGGGCATCAAGCATAGTCAGGATCAACCAATAATTGAGGTAAATGTGACAGAATCCTAGAATCCCAGAATCCAGAATGATTTGAGATGGAAGGGACCTTAAAGCTCATCCAGTGCCACCTCTGCCATGAGACACCTTCCACCATCCCAGATTTCTACAAGCCCTGCCCGGCCTGGCTTTTTTGTTTTTTCCTGCTCAGAAAAAAGATCAGTGATTTCAAGATCTGGGAGGCAGCAGAACTGGCCCAAGGATCAAGACATTTTTTCGCTGGAATTCAACAGTGGAGGTGATCTTGCCCTGCCCCGCTGCAAGGAGCAGCCACCCCGGCAGGGTGGGGGACACATCCCCACTTCCAGCCTGTCCCGGGAGTTGCCAGGACCGACACATTTCTTTGCAGCGCCTCAAATCAAAGGAATTGCCGCGTTTCTCCAGAGGGGAAGCCACTGCAGTGGAAGCGGAGTGAGACAGGGGGATGATTCACAGCTTTCCCGAGGCGCCGCTGTTTTCCCAGCCAGCTCTGCAAGCCATTTATCATCCCTGATCCCTGGGGACGCGGATCCTCTCCAGGGAGCGTCTCCCTTCCCTCGTGTCCTGCCTGCCAAACCCCAGCCCGGGGATGGGAGCAGAAAATCATTAACCCACAGCTCCTTTTCCTCTCCCGAACACTTCGTCCTGCCAAGCTGACCAGTGACACTGACTTGAGCTGCTCCAGGAACCTGTGCCCTTCCCTCAGGGGATAATCAGGAGCAGACCCTGCTGGGAAGAGAACTGCTCCGCAGGATCCCGTTTGGGAGTAGCCACACCGCACCGTGAGGGGCACACAGGGAGAGGTGACATCACCGTGGTTCCCAAATTAATTGATTTAATTAATTAGCTAAATTCCTGCTTTAGCAGCCGTGCTCAAACCTCACCATCTCCTCACCTAAGCTCACGTTCCCTGGGATTTCAGTGCTGGCTCTGCAGATGAGCCAAGAGCTGCTAGAAAGGGGAATGGCAGGGGGATGCCTGGCAGTCAGGATTATCATGGAATCATGGAATGGTTTGGGTTTGGAGGGACGTTAAAGCCCATTTTGTTCCACCCTCTGCCATGACAGGGACACCTTCCACTGTCCCAGGCTGCTCCAAGCCCCAAAGTCCAGCCTGGTCTTGGGCACTGCCAGGGATCCAGGGGCAGCCACAGCTGCTCTGGGCACCCTGTGCCAGGGCCTGCCCCCCCTGCCAGGGAACAATTCCTTCCCAATATCCCATCCATCCCTGCCCTCTGGCAGTGGGAAGCCATTCCCTGTGTCCTGTCCCTCTATCCCTTAGCAGGGGGAAGCCATTCTCCCCCTTGTCACTCCATCCCTTGAGCTGAGTCTCTCTCCATGTTTCTTGCAGCTCCTTCAGGCCCTGCAAGGCCATGATGAGGTCATCCCAAAGCTTCTCTTCTCCCGACTGAACAATCCCAATTCTCCATCCCAAGGGAGAAGAGCACAGAAATCCCTTCCTGCAGCACATCTGGCTGTAGCCAGACCTCTTTCTCATACATGAGGTTGGTATTGCAGAATTCTGTCCTATCCCATATGTTGGGGGGGGAGGGGGAGGGGGGGGAAATAAAAGGCAAACAACCAAAAAAAATATCCAATCACACAAAATTCCTCTCTTTCCTAATTTCTCACCAGAGCTTGGAGATGGTGTAGGCAGGAGATAATTAAAAGCATGAAGGGTCATGACACTTGCAACTTCTTCCCATAGCCTAGGACTAATTAAAGAGGAGTTATTTTTTATGATAATTGTTATTTACAGGACAAATTGTACTTACTGTACGAGTGAAAAACCAGAAAAAACCTGTTGCTTTCAACTCTTCTTTCCAACTCTTTTCCTCAACAAATGAGTCTTTTCAAACTCTTTCATGATTTTGCAGTCTGGTCGTTGCTTTGCTTCCTTCCCCTGTAGGATTTTCAACAAAATATCACCAATCAGGAACAGCAGCATCTCCTGCAAACCCTCAGCAGTGTTTCCATCCAGATCTTCCTGTGCTACCCAGCTCCAGTCTAACGAAGCTGACATGGTTTTAATTAGTTTAAAACTCCCTATTAGAAAATGTAGCTATGTATTTCCAGCTCCATGTAAAATCCAAGCTGGAGCTGTGTTCGCAGCCATGGTGATGCCTGGAAAGGCTGACCTGGAAACAGAGACTAGGTAGAATAAAAGGATAAAAGGGATTTATTGAAAGGATCCAGCTTGGGCAGTGCAGGAACCCAGCCAGGGCTACACCCAAGTCAAACCCACAAATGGGCACAAAATGGATCCCCAGTCATGAGGCCTCACACTTTTATAGGTTTTAGTCCATCAGCATATTGAAGTTAATTGTCCAATTACAGCTTCAGGTTATGAAGCTCCATCCTCCTCGTTTTTCTCTCTTCACTGTTGTTTTTACTCTTGGGCCTAAAATTTACATTGATTGTCCTTGGTTCCAAGCTAGAAAGGAATTGTTTTGTCTCCCTACTCTGTGAAGAGAGCTTCCCAAGCCTTCATATGAAGCCCAGAACTACACACTAAACCATCAGAGAATCTGAAAAATAGAAAGGCTAAAACTTAAGGCACCAATGGGGTTGAGTTTGGTTTGGTCCATGTAAATCATTTGCTATGCTCCCAGCAATCTGTCCTGGTGTTCCCTGAAGAACGATGTTGGTCTAGCATTCCAGGAGAAGTGGAATGTTTTCTCACTGTTTTCTTGAGCTTGTTGGTGTGTTTTATAGGATGCCCAGGAGAATTCTTGCCTTGCAAATCACTGGTGCTTTCTCTCTAATGAACTCTCTTATGAGCCTCAAATTTCCCCTAATTTCTGTTTCCCGGATTTGCTTTTCCCTCCTTCAAAAGCTGAAGGAGAACAGGACATGGAAGGAAAGCTGTTACATTACAATTTATCTAATGGCTGTGGGGTCCCACTCCCACAGGGAAGATTTGTAGATGCCCATGGTTGAAAAAGCACAGCAAAAGCCAAGAAGGTGCAGAAAGAGAAGTCACAAAGTTTTATCAACAGACAGCACACACAGCATGGAAATTGGTGTTATTTTTGTCTATATTTTCTGAAAATAACTGGGACAAAAGAGTAAAAGAAAAGCAGGAAGAGTAAAAAGCAGATACCACACAGGAGAGGAAAGGAGATCACCCTTCCTGGACTCAGCATTGATCCAAGTGTTCAGGGTCCTAGGGTGCCATCCCAGCTTTGGGGGATGCCTTCTTACAGGTGTTTTCACCACCCTGGGATTGGGTTTCCTGCTCTTCCTGTAAATAAATGAGCACGTGCAGTCCATTCTTCTGGATCTTTCTGGAGATGAGTTGGGGGCCTTTGAGGCGGATGCCCAGAGCAGCTGGGGCTGCCCCTTGATTCCTGGAAGTGTCCACAGCCAGGTTGGACTTTGGGGCTTGGAGCAGCCTGGGAAAGTGGGAGGTGTCCCTACCCATGGCAGGGGTGGAATGGGATGGGCCTTAAGGTCCCTTCCACCCCAAACTATCCTGGCGTTCTGGGATTAACTCCTTACTGCCCAGGCTTCCACAAATGTCTCCATGGATCCCATCACTCAGCCTTCAGCCTGGAGATCCTTCAGGAGTTTTCATGGCTGCCACAGGAATGGACATTTACACAGGATCGGTCTGGCAGGTCCCAAGCACCAACCAGAGCTTCACCAGAAGGGTTTTTCCAGATCTTTTTGGTGGACATAAACTCAATCCCTCCTGCAAGGCCATGGCCTGCATCTCCTCATCCCACACTGGTGCTGTGATGCTGGTGAGACATGATGGTCCCCAAAGAGATGCCACCACGTTGTGACAAAGGGGCCCAAAGCACAGCCCTGCAGTGTGCTGGCCACTCCTGGAGCAGCCACAGCATTTCACCCCCCATCACCTCAGCTGTGCCAGCAGCAGAGTCAAAGGTGTCTCAGCCATCCCCCCTCCTCGTGGAGCAAATCCATCCGAAGGGAAAGGGAGAGGGATAACTGTGTCGGTGATCCCACAGGCTCCCTCCCTGTCTGAGCGAGGCAATCCTGCCTTCAAATCAGGCTCCAAGCGAGCTCCCCGCCGGATGCTGCAAGACAGAGCTCCTTAATGAGGCTGACGAGTATTTTTAATGTGGTAATTGCTGGCCCTGGCAGTGGCACAGACACTGAGACTACAAAAGAGTCACTTCAATGCGAGGAGCTGCCACTGAGCTCCATGTCACAAAGCCCCTCTGCCACAGGGATGAGGACACTGCAAATAAACACTTCTGGGGAACTCTCTCTCTCCTTAAATATCACATTTATAGAGCATCCAGATGTTGGTTTAGCACTTAACGAGTGTGGGAGAAAGCAAAGCTTGAAGGGCTGTGTTTGGTTTGTGTTGGGGGTTATTATTTTCTCTCCTTGATCTCTTTTATTGAGTGTGTACAAACAGAGTGCCTAAAAAAATGTATAGGAGATCCATGGATTTTTCTTTTTGCCGAATAGGACTGGTCTGAGGGGACTGCTGGGGACTGTGGGGTGAAGGTGAGGGTGGGAGGATGACCCCCATCCCTGACACTTTGGGACAGTCACACTTTACCCAATTTATTTGCATTTTTTTTGCAGGAAGCACAAGAGGGAAGTGGAGAGAACAATTCTCCAAACCTTGATAATGAGGTGCCAGAGAGATCCTAAAAGGAGATTTGAAAATTGAGTTTTAGAATTTTTAGCCAGGGTTTTTTAATCAGCACTTCATGCTCACCTTGTCCTTCAGGGACACCTTTGGGACTGAGGTGTCCCAGAGGGTCAGGGACCATTTGTGAATTTGACTCACCCCTGCACTCCCAGGGCTTTGCCAGCAGGCCAAGCCAAGAGAAGTGCTGGACACTCAGGCACGGGAGAGGGCAGGGATAATTCCCTGAACCCCAGCACCTCCATCCAGAAGCCTGGGAGTGTTTTGGAGAAGCCTCTGATGATCCTAGGAAACTGCTCGGACTGAGAGGAGTGTTGGGAAAGCAAAACTTGTGTTTTAATGAGATTTATGGAGAGGAAATCTGGTTCCTTAATCTTAATATTTCATCATTTTTTGTACTCCTCTTCCTCTGTTCCTGGGGTGGGGGGAGCCCTCATTGCCCCACACAGCTCTGCCAGGGAGAAGCAGGAACAGTTCCAGTGGGTGCTGCTGGAGCTCAGTGGCCATCTCGCTCCTCTCAGGAGCAGCATCACCTGCCTGTCCACTTCCCTGCTTCCCAAGCCTCCCTTCCTGCTTTTATGGGATCCTTCAGTTGCCCCAAAGCACCTGCAAGGGTGAGCAGTGGTTATTTCTGTGTGGGGAGAAGAGAGAAAACAAACAGTGGGTGCGTTTGCAAATCCATTTTTGGGCATCCCCGGCCCAAGGAGTCAGCAGGAGTCTGGACATTCCCAGCCAGCAGGAAGTCATTAAAATGCTCTTAAATGCCATTGCTGCTGGGATGTTTGGTAGGATTCTCGCAACCACTGGCAACCACAAACTGAGATTAATACAACCCCACTGATATGGGAGCTGCTGCACTCTTCCAGATTGAAACATAGCCAGAAGAGAACATGGCCCCCAGGCACTGGAGTCCTCCAGGGGTGCAGCACTGGGCACTTCCAAAGGAAAAATTGGGATTTGAGGCTGCACTGCTGCCTCTTGCACCACTTGCCCAAGTTTTGTCTCCATGGGAAACTGCCCTACCTAAAACCTACCACATAAAACCTACTTTGCAGGTAAGAGTGGAAGGCCAGTCAAGTGCTTGGCTAAATTGGGCAATTCTGGGGTAGATTGGGGGGACAGGATCATCCTAGTCTCTTCCCTGGGGGCTCCTGAATTGTTTGCCAGCAGTTTCTGGATGCAATACAGACCCTGAGACTAAGTCCCAGTGTCTGGAGGGATTTCAGACCACAGCCAAGGTGCCTGGAAGATTTAGATCCCTTTAGATCAGTCTTGGGATTTTCCAGATCAGTGTTTGGGGTTCAGCTTTAGGCACCCAGATGCGGTTTTGAGCTGATTTTAACTTTTTGATGCCAGTGCTACATCCCTCTGCTTCCCTGGGGTGGAGGAACCATGGGACACGCCAGCCCATTCACACAGAGTTGGATGAAAAGAGAACATGAAATTTAAACGAGGATTTGAAAATCTTTGTCTGGTTTCACAAAGCTGCATTTGGGGGGAAAATCACAGTTCCCATCTCTCTTCCCAGGAAACTATCATATCCTACAGCCCAGGGAATGATGGCTGAGCCTTCTCCATGCTCATTCCAGCCTGACCTTTGGGATGCTGCGAGGCACCCCCAGTCCCTGCAAGGATTAGGATTGGGGTTTTTCCTCTTCACTCTCTCGCCTTTCCTTCCTTCCTTGCCCCAAAACTTCCAGTTAGAAGTCGTGGTGTCCAGACATTGGGGAGTGTGTAGAGATGGAGCAGAGGCTGAATTCTTTGGGTTTGGGGCTGGCTTTGGGTTTGGATGGGGGTGGCCATGCTCTGGGCGGAGGCGGATTCACACGAGTTAGAGCTTTGCCTCTCCCTCCACAGGCAGCATCCAGCACCACCCACTGAGCCACAGCTACCCCAGATCCCATCCTCTGGAGCCTCATTCCTCATTCTCCCAGCTATCTCTGCCACGTCTCTGGGTCTGAAGGCACCACTCCCGCCCTATACCGGTCACTCCCAGCCCCTCACCCTGTGCCTCTCTTTACTTCATCCTGAAGCTGTGCACGTTTGCAAAGTTTAACCTGCATCTTTTGCCCTTTTTTGTGCATAAGGTCCGTTCGCTTTTCCCATGACTAATTCCTGTATTTTCCAGCTCTCAGTTGTGCTATATTAGAATCACAGAATGATGGCACAGTTTGGATTTGAGTGGACCTTAAAGCTCAAACCATTCCATCCCCTTCCACTATCCCAGGTTGCTCCAAGTCCCATCCAGCCTGGCCTTGGGCACTTCCAGGGAACAGGGCAGCCACAGTTTCTCTGGGTAACCTGTGCCAGGGCCCTTAATTTGCCATCTGACTGGCTGGATCTCCTCCAAATCAGGTTGTTTGCTCTCCTTGAATCCTCATCCTCCAAAGAAACCCAAGGCAGGATGCTTATTTCAGAGCCTGCCTGAAATGTCAGAGGGATTTTAAGGAAATTCCTCTTGCAAAGCCTCTCTGAAGAACACCCTTGCACATGGGCTTTAAAAAGTAATACAGAGTTTAGCCCTGGGGACACTCCCCATGCAACATCCACACCACCAAATTCAGCAGATAGGCTCCATATCCCTCTTTTTCTTCCCCCCTTATCTTGTAGGAAGCTATTATATCCTCGCTGTGAAATCTGCCCTGGAGTCTGGCAGAGTGGGACGAGGAGCCGTCGCTTCCAAATCAATTCATGGTGGTCTTGAGCTCTGTTTTTGTTCTGGCACATTAAACAGAATGAAGACATATGTCTGAATTTAAGACATCCTTTGGCTTCCCTGTACACATGAGCCAGCCGAGAAATTCGAACTATTTCAAAGCGCTACGAAAAAGAATTGTAGACACATCCTTTTGTTTAGGCATCTATTTTTAATTATCCTGCCTTTTAATATTCCTCTCCATTTGAGGATAATCAGGGAAAATAGATCCTGCTGGGCATTGTCATGCTTAATAAAAGTAAGGCTGAACATCTGCAAATTTGGCGACAGCGTGGCGCATCTGATGCACCAGTGGCCGAGCTGCATTCCCGGGTAATTATAACCCCACGTGCAGCTGGAAGGGTGTAATTCCCTGTTTACATCCATTCTAGCACTTCTCCTGAATTCCGCTGGCTTGGGGTGCTAAAAATTTGGGAATGGGGGTGTTGTTTTCCCCCCAGTCCTTGGAAGGTGGAAGGACAGGAGAGCAGAGCATCGTCTACCAGTGGGTGAGGGATTGGGATCCAGGGAGGGACTCGTGCAAGGCAGGGCTGCCGTTCCCAAAATTAGCGCCGTTGGAATTAAATCAGTGAAAGTGAGAGCAGGCTGCAAGCTTTCCCTCCTCCTATTTATTATTTAATTTTTCTTGGCAGAGCAAACCCCACATCCTGCAGTGGCTGCCGCGCAGGCTTAGCTGCGTTCTGCAAAAATTTCCCTGCTGCTACCAGGGAAAATATGGGGTTTTTTTCCCCAGGGAAAACACAGCTCTGCCCCCAGGGAAAACACAGATTACTTCCACCTCTCCCTGGAGATGCAGAGCCAGAGGCAATGTTTTCTCCATCACCCCAAAGCTTGGACATCCTGGTCCTGTGCAGGGCTGGAAGTTGAATGTCAATTCTGGGCAATGACCAATGAGCGTGGGCATGTGTGAGAGGAAAACAGGGAATTTCTGTCTGTGGGGCAGCTGTTCACTTCCTTCTCCACTTCCCATGCCAGGTTCTGTCCTTCCAGGGCTAGGGAAGACGAAAAGCAGGAGGCAGGGAAACATGACCATGGAAAGGGAAAAATGCGCATTGTTGTGTTCCCAGCCCTGCTAAACTTTCAAAGCTCAAACCTCAGCAAATCCAAACCTCCCTCTGAAGCACACCTTGGTTTTCCACCAGAATTCCCCACTCCAGAGCTTCTCCCAGAGGCAGAATTTAAATTATTCCTGGTGGGAGGGAGTGGATAGAGTATGTGACACATCTCTGGATGCTGTTTTGGGGGACAGGGGTGGCCTCCTGCCCTAAATCAGTAATGATAGGAAGAGATCATTTTTATGCTGCATCATGATTCCATCTCCAGAAAGATCCTAACTTTTCTTTGGGACCATACTCGTTATGTGCCAAAAAAATGTCCCAAGCTGTAAAGGAGAAAATGCAGGGGGTGAAGAAATAAAAAGATTGTGCCCACCTAGCTAATGGAGGTTAACTGGTGCAGGCCTCCCAGCTGGCAGCAAACTGTCAGAAGCTGCCTAATTATTCCCTAGGAGGCTGAGAGTGGAATCTCTGCTGGGAAAGTTCAGTCGTGACATTTTGTGGGCACTCAAAGCATTTTTGTAGCCTTTCAGTACCTGAAGGAAGCCTAGAAGAGAGATGGAAAGGGACTTTTTATAACGGAATATAGTGCCAGGATGAGGGGGAATGGGTTCAGACTGACAGAGGGGAGGGTTAGATGGGATATTGGGAAGGAATTGTTCCCTGAGAGGGAGGGCAGGTCCTGGCACAGGGTGCCCAGAGCTGTGGCTGCCTCTGGATCCCTGGAAGTGTCCCAGGCCAGGTACCCTGGGACAGTGGAAGGTGTCCCTGCCCATGACAGGGTGGCACTGGATGGGCACTTCCAGTCCAAACCATGCTTTGAGTCTGTGATTTTGTGCTTTGCTGCTTGAACTCTTTGGACCACAACCCCCAGATCTAAACATCCCCATCTTTCAATGACTTTTCGAGAGAACAAAATCCTCCCGTGAGGTTCACCCTCGGTCTGGGAGCTGCCTCCTCTCTGAGGCCTGAACTCACAGCTCTCAGAGGCTCCAGGAAGCCACCCCAGCCAGGAGGGAGCTGCCGAGGGTGAGAGACTTCATTAGAGCATCCCTGGCAGCAAGAGGCAGCGCCTTCCCTCCCCACATGTGCTCGGCAGCTGCCTGGCTGCTCTCTTGAAAGGACGCCCCGAGCTGCAGCTCCAGATGCTGGGGCTTGTGGAGAGGCCCAGCGGTGGACGCCGCTCCGGCTTGTCCCTGGCTGCCGCGCCAGAAAGGAAAAGGGTAATAAAGGAGCAGCTCCCCGCGGCTGGGGCTGCAGCCTAGGGGCTTAGATCAGCCCAGAGCGAGCAAGGGAAGTGGTGCTGGAGGTGCAACCGCAGTTGTTGCATCTTCCAGCAAGATGGGACCTCTGTCTGCTCTGAGCTCCTCGATCCACGACGCTGAGCGGAGTCAGTGGGGTCACCTCAGCAAGGCTGAGGCACGGTGGGGATTTGCAGTTTCCAGGGGCTGTCTGGTGCTCCAGGCTCCCATCCCACGTGCTGAGGACAGCAGCAAGCCCTGGTAGAGAGCTTGGACCATCCCTGGTCACAGGCGCTGCAGTTTCTCCATGTTTGGGTTTGGGGATAAAACAGGCTGGAGTTGGAAGAGGGAGGTCAAGGTTTTATATTTTATTTTATGCAAATTGTAGCTGTGTCCTGTGAGGGGTAAAAGAACATCCCATCAGTAGCGAAGCTTTAGAAACCTGCCCTAAACCTGGTGTGCATTTATGTGTGAAAAACATTTTCACACAACATTTAATGGTGGAAAAGGCCCTCGAGATCATCGAGCCCAGCTGCCCACTCAGCACTGAACTGTATCCCCAAGTGCCACACCCACACTCCTTTTGAACACTTCCAGAGATGGTGACACAACCATGAGCAGTTCATTTCAGTGCTTGACAATCCTTTTGGTGAGGAAATTTTCCCTAATCTGAACCTCCCTGGGCAGTACTTGAGGCCACTTCCCTTCAGTTTGTTCCCGGGGAGAAGAGACTGATCCCTACCTTACTATAGCTCCTGTCAGGGAGTTGTGCAGAGCCAGGAGGGCCCTCCTGAGCCTCCTTTTCTCCAGGCTGAGCCCCTTTGCCAGCTCCCTCAGCCTCTCCTGGGGCTCCAGCCCTTTCGCTGGCTTCATTACCCTTTTCTGGACATATTTCAGGGAATTTTATTCCAGTTCAAAGCGCTTCTGCACTTCAATTCCCACATTGCATGTTTGCCAGTGCATTTCCATGACTCACATCATGGCTTTTTGCATCAGAGCTGTACTAGGAACACTTTGGAGGTGCCTCCCAATCAAGTCATGCCAACCCTGCCTCCCCACTGATGTGTCCAAGAGGTTTGAGGTGTTTCAAGGCCAGAGAAGTTGGGCAGCGAGGGCAGCATGAGCAGCAAGGCTCCTGTTGCTCCTGCTGAAATTCCAGGTGTAGGATTCCCCCCTGGGTGTATTCCCCTGCTGACCAACCACTCACCAGCTGCAGTAAAGTAGCACAGAAAGCTTCCACCAGCTCCAACAGACTCTAGAAGCACCCCAGGGCAGAATCCCAGCTCTAATACATCGTTAAATCAAGCCATTATCCACTCTCTGCAGTGGTCTGGGGGGCAAGGGACACAACCTAACTGTGCTCCACATGGGAGGGAGGGAATGGTCCCTGGGGACAGTTCAAAAGAAGGTTTGATTACTGCTGATCACACCCCAGATATCTGGAAACAGATATGGACTGACCCCAGGTATTCCCATCCTTTGCTCTCGATTGCTTGGGCTTTGGCCTCCTCTGTAGCAACAGTGAGAGATGGGCAGGACCCTTCCTGCTCATGCTGATTCGGGATCCAAACACCACCATAAGCCATGATCTATGGTCCTTTGAGTTGAAAGCCTTGCACTGACCAGGAGGGAGCAGCTGGGACATGGGAGGAAGATGTTCCCAGGACCAATTTCTTTCCCTGCAGGCTGTTGCCCACAGGGGCTGCCTGTTCTGTGTTTATCCCATTCCCTGCTTCTGGCCCAGGAGCTTTGTGCAGCATCTCTCCAAGGCAAAGCACCTGATCCTGCTCCAGGTGTGACCTCCTGCAAGCACAGCCAGAGCCAGGGCTGCCTTCCAAGGAATCTCCTTCCCTGGCACACTGGGAACAAGCCCAGGGAGCAGGTCTCAAGACTTCCCCAGAGAGATATCCCTTGGGAAGAGCCCAGCAGGGATGTGACCATGCTGCAGCAGCATTCCTTATATTCCCCGTGCATCAGAGGCTCCTGGATCACCTCCTGCACCCAGCCACCCACACCATTCCATATTTATTCATCATTAGGCAAACACAATCAACCCCCACATTCCAGGCTTGCAGCTAATTAAAACCACCATGGACTTCGTTATCCCAGCTCTTCCTTGGCTCCACTTTGCACAGCCCAAAAGAAATGAAAAGGAGTCAGTTCTGGCACGGCTCTTCCTCCTCTGGCTCTGCATTCCTCGGGGTCTTACAGGAATTACTGGAATTCTCAGATGTTCCTAGACAATCGAAGGGCAAATATTCCATCCCCATCCCGATTTTCCTGGGAGGGTTGTGGTGGAGATATCCCTTGGGAACAGCCCAGCAGGCCTCAAGCAGCGGTTACTGGGTGGCCACAAATTAGAGGCAGCCAGAAAAACAAAAGAAGGGAGCCTGGACCGCAAGTGGGAGCGAGATGAGGATGAGCCAAAGGGAAAGAAGATCCAAAGGAAGGGATGTGCTGGTTTAGCATGACTTCCAAATTGCCCCAAATTCCCTCCTTGGAATTCCCCCTGATAAAGGCAACGAGTCCCAGGCCCCAGTGAGGTTCAGTGATGGGTTTGGAGCTGCACAATCTCACTTCCACATCTTTGTGGCTCCTGTGCTGCTCAAGCCATCATGAGGGGTGGTTCTGAACATCTAGAAACACCTTGAAACATCTTGAAACACCTTGTGGAGGCTACGTCAGGCTGTGCTGCCCCAGGAGAGGGCAGAGGTGCTCCTTCCCACCCAGCGTGGCACCGAGGTGGCCTCGGGAGCCACCGGCACCCCCACCTTGTCTGGAAGCTTTGGGAAGTGTCCCATTCACGGTGCTGCTTCTCCCATTCCCAGCCTGTCGCAATCCAGTGCTGTTGGGATGGAGATAAAATTATTTGCACTGAGGGAAAACAAAAATAATTGGGGTTTAGCTGGAGAAATTTTGGGAAATTTGAATTGGAAGAATTGAATTTGGAGAAACTTTTGGGCTGCAAGAAATTTTGTGCCTTTTGGGGTGTTTCCATAAGCAGCAAAATGATGACGTCAGGTCTTTAGTGGTGACTTCTTAAAAGCAGTTACTGAGGGATTTCCTCCTCAGTATTTATAATTTGGTTGTTGTTTGACTGAAAACATGCAACCAGCAGTGTTTCTGTTGGTTCTTACATTTGTCCTCAACACAAGAAAGGTGAAAGATGAGTTATGCTTATTTTAAAGGATATTCAAGACATCTTTTTTCTTTAATTAAAGATTAAAGAAATAAATTGTTTAAAATAAAATAAGTTGTTTAAAATCACGTCAGGGAAACAAATCATAAGGTGTTCATCACACAGATTCCAATATTAATCCTGCCCTCAGGAACCAGCATTTTCCTTCGTTGTGAAAATGATATCCCACATCCTCTTAAACAAACAGGGCATTTATTTAAAAGTGAAATTTTTGAATGCAGTTTTTACGTAGTGGCATTTTCAAGGTCACTAGTGGTGGGTGCAACCACAGAGGTCTTCAAGGGTAGAAGGAGTCAGGTGTGTGGGAGAGGGAACAGCATCTATTGGAGAATCTGGGATTTGGATAAATAGATATTGGGAAAATTGCCTCTACTTCTCATATTTTTCTTTTCTCTCCCTTGCTCCCTCCTCATGGCTTCTCTCCTCCCACCCTTTGGAAATAAAAGCTGTATTTTATCCCCCGGCACCACCCCAACGGCCCATCCCTGGTGTTTGCCCGAGCAGCAGGTGACTTCTACCGGCTCCAAATCCGCTTTTTCCTCCTGTTCTTTCCAACCCCCGTTGCTTTCAGGAGCGCCGAGATGAAAGTCCCCATTAAAACCAGTGCCCCCATTAAGCTCGGGTGGCACTTTCATGTGGCAGCTGCCCTGTTTGTCCTCAGCCTAGGTAATCCCGGCCCTGATAAACCCGCGGGATGTGCTACCCCGGCTTCCTAACAGCTTCCAAATCTCCCAAATTAACACCTGGCCCAGATCAAAGCTCTGGCGTTCCTTTCTTCGTGCCCTCACCTTAGGCACGGAGCCGGCTCCGCCTTGAGCTCGGCTTAATGGTTAAACTACCGCCATGGGAGGGAGGCTCCGTGTGCCTGCCCGCGGGCACCTCCCAAAAAATCACCCGAGACAGGGAATATTTCCTCCGACAGGATGGACATGACATGCAGCAGATTGTTTTTTTTTTTTTCATTGAGTTTATAATAAAAGCAGGAAAATTTGAAAAGAAGAAGAAGAAAAAAACAACAATGCCAAGGCTTGTGAGTGCAAATGCATTCATCGTTTTTAAGAGGATTTAATACTGAACTGTAATATTGACCACCATGGAAGGGATATTCCTTGGGTTTCCCCAAAAATGCCCTCCAAATTCTGAGCTTGTCCCTGCAGGACACACCAAGCCCAGAGCTGGGCAGGGGACATACACAAAGCATTTACATGATTAATTTAGATAATTTTTAATTAAAATACTGTTTCAATTTCTCCTTGGATGTGCAGTGGACACACTCATAGAGCATTCACACAGTCAAATTAGATCATTTTTAATTAAAATACCGTTTTAATTTCTCCTTCGACATGCAGTTGACACACACAGAGAGTGTTTACATGACCAAATTAGATAGTTTTTAATTAAAACACTGTTTTAATTTCTCCTTGGACATGCAGGGGAACACATCCCCATGAGCAACAGCACTGTGGGGTAAGCGCTGTGTCATACACAGCAACTTCAGGTCACGCGAAGTGGCATCAGAAATCCCACACAGAACGTGGCATGCTATAAATCTGTTTCTAGATATTTGATATGTTTATGTATATTTATGTATGAAATGGGATGATCATAGAATCCCAGAATGGTTTGGGTTGGAAGGGACCTTAAATCCCATCCCATTCCCACCTCCTTCTGTGGGCAGGGACACCTTCCACCATTCCAGGCTGCTCCAAGCCCCAAAGTCCAGCCTGGCCTTGGACACTTCCAGGGATATTTGGGGAGGTGAATCTTCCTCAACCAGGCAGCCAAGACAAGGGATGTGGACAGGAATAGATGAAGGTTCATGGAAGCCAGAAAATTTTGCAAAGTCCAGGGAAATCGAGGCCTGGCAGAAAATTCAGGCGGTTTCATCACCTGGAGGGCTCAGGAGGCCTCGAAACTGCTGCTGGGTTTTGCCCTAAAGAAAGCAAAATAAAAGGTCCTATCTTCCCTCTCCCTCCCGCTCCTTATGCAATATCCCAGTGATTAAAGCATCCTTTTAGGATGTGGGACATGCAAGTTCAAGCTCCTCCTTGCCTGGAGGGGTTGGGACCTGATCTCCAATATCAGGAGAGCATCCAGGGCAAAAGCAGGAGCAGGAGGAGAGGAAGGAGGAGAGAGATCTCATTCCACCCAGCCAGCCCCACATCACATCTCCTGGCCTGTTGGGGAGCAGAAAATAAAATAAAATAAAATAAAATAAAATAAAATAAAATAAAATAAAATAATAAAATAAAATAAAATAAAATAAAATAAAATAAAATAAAATAAAATAAAATAAAATAAAATAAAATATATAATAAAATATAATGAAATAATAAAATAACAACCCTATATCTCCCAGATGAGAGAATTGCCAAATAACCAAAACCAACAACACATACCCAAAAAACCATAAAACTAACTAAAACAAAATAAAACAAAAATAAGCAAGACTAAAAAATAAATATATATAAACATATTACAAAACTTAAAATATATATAACATTTTAAAAAATAAAAAGAAACACAATCAAATAAAATTTCACATATACTTTTAAGAATTAATAATACATACCCCCAACCTTAAAATAAACCATACCTACTTTATCACTTTTACAAGTTATGAAGTTCTTCCATGTATCAACATAACATAACGTAAGTAACGTAACATAACATAACATAACATAACATAACATAACATAACATAACATAACATAACATAACATAACATAACATAACATAACATAACATAACATAACATAACATAACATAACATAACATAACATAACATAACATAACATAACATAACATAACATAACATAACATAACATAACATAACATAACATAACATAACATAACATAACATAACATAACATAACATAACATAACATAACATAACATAACATAACATAACATAACATAACATAACATAACATAACATAACATAACATAACATAACATAACATAACATAACATAACATAACATAACATAACATAACATAACATAACATAACATAACATAACATAACATAACATAACATAACATAACATAACATAACATAACATAACATAACATAACATAACATAACATAACATAACATAACATAACATAACATAACATAACATAACATAACATAACATAACATAACATAACATAACATAACATAACATAACATAACATAACATAACATAACATAACATAACATAACATAACATAACATAACATAACATAACATAACATAACATAACATAACATAACATAACATAACATAACATAACATAACATAACATAACATAACATAACATAACATAAAAATCCCGCTTTTTAAAATGACAAATAAAAGCAAGTGTCCTTGTAGGTGGTATAGAAGAGAGGTTGGCATCTTCCTTTTTACCCACAGAGGTAAAACTAAATAATATCCCAGTGAAACCAGGAAATTTCTTGAAATTTTTATGAAGTTTAACAAAACTTTCACTTTAATGAAGGTTTTCCCATGGAAGAGCAGCTGGGGACTTTCCCAGGGCAAGTGAAAGGCTCTGGACGTGGAAGGCAAAATTTTACTTTTGTGGTTTGAAGAAATGATTTGGGAAGCAAGTGTTTGGAGCACGAGGAGCAAAGCCTGCCCAGGAAAAACAATGCTAGGTTTGCTTTGGCACTGATGGCTCCAAGGTGCCTTTAACCACAAGGAATTCTTCACTCGTGGCCTTCTGCTTCCGTCTTTGCAGTAACTCCTGTCCTGGATGTGTGGCAGAAGGAAAAAGATGTAATTAGTGAAGAATAAATTGTTCTAGCCATGTTTTCAGTCCTTCCTCCCATAATAATAAGGGGGTTAATCATTTCCACCATGTCAAATTGTTCCTCTGGTGAGTTTTCTGATTCTGATTTGTTCTTCCAGCAAGCCCAGTGGGTTTTCTAACACTGATTTGTTCCTCCAGCAAATCCAGCGGAATTTTTGATTCTGATCTGTTCAAAAGGCTGGATAAAGGATGTGGGAATGACTCCACACTAAGCTGGAGGAGGTGATGCCTTTGTGCTGCTGGACCTTCCCCTCTGAGGTCCTGGCAGGTGTGCAGTGAGCTTGGGCCTCCTCTGCAGCCACAGATTCAGTGGTGGGCTCTGGAACCACTAGGACCCTGGAATTTGGAGCGAGGTTCATTGTCTTTGACTCAAAAATGAGCTGTATATACCATTGGAAGTACCCTCTAGGGAACTAGGGATGGGATTTGGACACCTAACGTCGTTCCTTGAGGTGTGGAACATCTCCAGGTCCTGTTTCTCAGGGTTCAAGTCCCCTTTGCCTGGAAGTGCAAATGAGGGGTGAAATGAATTCCTGAAGGGCTTTTGGGGATGCTGGCCAGGTCAGGCAGTGCCGGGGGATCCCAGATCTGGCTTTTATCTGGAGCCAGCCCTGGCAAGCACCAAGTGGAAGAGCAGATGTGAGATCTTCCTCCTGCACCTCCTGCCTGCCCTTTTGAAGTGGGAGATTAATGACCAAATCAGATTGTTGACTTTACAGGGGCTGGAGCTGGGCTGATGTCAGAGCGGGGACGCTCCAGGAGCAGGGGGACACTCCTGGAGTCTGCCAAAAGCAGCTAATAAACAAAGATAAATGGAATGCACTTCCAGGTTATTAATGACTTCCCAGCACGGTAATCCCGAGAAACAATAGGGAAATGTTTACCCAGCGGGTTATAGTTTGACTCGGGTTAATGCTGCTCAATTAACCCGTGTGTGCTCCCAGCAGCATCCTGCAGGGATGGATCAAATGGGATGGATTGCCTTGGGAAGGGGGAAAGGAGAGCTCAGCGGTGACCTGGGCTTCCTCCAGTGTGTGAAGACATTGGGAAAAATAGTTGGGATCACTCTGGGCGCAGAGCTGCTCGGAGATGAAGCGCTGTGTTTATCTGGCCCTGTTTGTCCAGGCTTCTCCTTCATCTTCAAAGCCCTTGGAACATTATCCCATTAACATCTGAGCGGGAAAGGCCGGCACTGGGCACTGGGGTGGGGCCAGACACCACTGTGAGCTGCCTGGGGGGGTCATCCACCCCAAATATGCCAATCTCCTGTGCCCAGGATAAGGAAAAGCCCACCCCACTCAGGTGCTCCCAGTGGGATAAGGATGCTGAGCAGCTGCTGCCTCGACAGGAATTTCCTGGGAAAATTCAGAGGCCTGGCCTTGAGAAACCATTCCCAGGGAATAAAGTGGATCCTCCCCCAGGGGTTTTGCTGGAAACTGGAGCTGAGTGTCCACGTGCATATTCACCCACACCCCAGAAGTGTTTTCTGCCCACTGCTGGTTTTAAACGCCAGATTTTTCCCATTTGGGAAAAAAACCGGTTTTTTTCACCTATAGCTGCCCAGTGGAAGGAAAGCCAAAGCTTAAACAGAGCCACCAAGAAACTGAGGTTTGTTTTTCTATAGCTTTTCTGAACAATTTGAACAATGTAATTTCAGCCTGTGGTTCAGCTGAAAGCAATCCTAGGGCACAGAGCAGCTTTTCCGTAGGGAACAGCTCCATAGGGATGAATTTCCTAATTTTTTCTCCTTCTGCCTTCCTTCCAGACCAAAATTGCTGGGGAAGAGCTCACAAACTTGGGTGCCAGGGAGGAGGGATGTGGGGGCTGCAGCAGGGGCAAAAGCAACATGGTTTTAAAAGGGAAAGAAGTAAAATTCCAACGGGAAAGAAGTAATATTCCAAATACAACCCCAGCATTGCTCCCAGCCTTGCCCATCCTCAAGTGCCGCTGTCAAGGAATTCTCCATCTGCTGCCAGCTGGAGAATGAGAAAATCAGCGGGAATTCCAGCTGCCAGGAGCAGTGAACGTGAAATTAAAACCCTGAGAATAATAGGATTTAATTAGAATAATACAAAATTTCATAATCATAGAATCACAGAGGATTCTATAAATACAGAATCACAGAATGGTTTGGGCTGGAAGGGACCCTAAAACTCATCCCATTCCAACCCTGTACCATGGGCAGATAATCCCAAAGCTCTTATAGACCCCTGGCAAGGACACCATGAAGGGCAGTGTCTCATTTTTTGTCTAGGACATCCTAAATATCATTTTTTGGGGTCAAGTCCTTAAATCCCAGCTCCATGGGGAGCTGCTGAGCAGGGCTGTCGTTCACATCCCACATCTTCCTGGGTGCTGCTTGTGTCAGGATGGCACACAGTGACGGGGGGATTTAGGGGCTGATTTAGGGCCTGATTTCAGGCTGATTTAGGGCCTGATTTCAGGCTGATTTAGAGGTTGATTTAGGGCCTGTTTTAGAGGTTGATTTAGGCCTGATTTAAGCCTTATTTAGGGGCTGATTTAGGGCCTAATTTAGGGGCTGATTTAGGACTGATTTCGGACCTAATTTAGAGGCTGATTTAGGGGCTGATATTAGAGGTTGACTTAGGGCCTGATTTAGGGGCTGATTTAGGGGTTGATTTAGGGCCTAATTTAGGGCTGATTTAGGGGTAGATTAGAGATTGATTTAGAGGCTGATTTAGGCCCTGATTTAGAGGCTGATTTAGGGCCTGATTTAGAGATTGACTTAGGGCCTGATTTAAGGCCTGACTTAGGGCCTGTTTTAGGGACTCCATCTGTGGGCTCTCTGGAGCACACAAAGGCTCTCCAAGGAAGTTGAAGTTCTTCTGCCGGTGCCTTTCCAGGATGGGGAGCTGGGAAGGAGCTGCTGCTCATGGGAGCTCAGGAATCGGCTGCTGGCTCCGGGGGATGTTTAACCAGAGACAAGGAGAAACAATTTTAAAATAATTTAGCATCATTATAGAAGCAATAATTTTTAAAAGTCAGCATTTAAAACATTGGATCCTGCAGCGTCCATTGATTTGTAGTTAAATAGTCACTGCTCTCCAGTGATGCCTCTTCCAGTTGCTCATCAATTGTGGGAGCAATGGATCCCAAGAGAAACCCTGTCCATGGTTTTATCCCAGATTTTCCCCTGGCATTTTTGCTTCTCATCTTCCCCTTGCATTTTTTCTGCCCATTTTCACCCTGGAATTTTTCCTTCCCATCTTCTTCTTTTTTTAGCCCCTCTTGGAATATTCACTGCCTGGAGTCCTGTGGACTTTTAGAATTAGCAAACTGCCTGGAGTCTCATGGATTTCTAGCATTTAGCAAAACCTAAATAAACACAGCAGTCCCAATGTTTTATTTGTGAATATTTTTTACCTTGACCCAAACAAAGCTTTTGCTTTTTCCTTTTTATTTTACTATTGGGAAAAAGGTTTCTAAACTGTTTGGGTAATTTTTCAAAGATTTTGTCTGACTTTTTGTGCTTGCACTCATACCTTTCACAGTGTGAGCTCAGCTATACTTCACATCACTGTCTGATCCTGTGACAGTGGCTGTGCTGATTTATGACATTTATCTTTATAAAAAAAAAAGATTAAATTCTTGTTTTGGAGCCTTGGTTTATCTTTTAATTCTACCCCTTCTTGGTGGAAAGTGCCCATGCAGTTTATTGAAGAGAATATGAAGCTCCCTCCTTTAGATGAACAGAGAGAGGGAAAGCTGTTCCATTTCTGCCTTGATACCATAATAATGGCCATAAAAATTGTAAACCTTTTTTTTAAATGTAATTTTAGAAAGCAGAAAGTGTGTTTATTTCATGGCTGGGTTAGCCCCAGCAATGGATGTAAAAACAATGCTATATTTAGATTTTTATGTTGATAAATATAGAGCACCAGCATGTGTATAAATGTTTTATTTTTTCCCTTAGGAATGGAGGAAAGGGGAGGGAGGGGTGGGGGGGAAACCCTAACAACTTCTCTGGCCCCAAAAATCAAGGAAAAAATCCACTTCAAAGTGTCTGAGTGGCTTGAGAGGGGAATCACAGCACAGTAGTTTCTTTTGCACTGGCTCATCATAGCGCTGGATGCAGTTGAAGGAAAACTTTGCATGAGCAAAGTCTCACCCGGCAAATCCAACTGGCTCAGGGAGAGGGAGCAGCTTTGAAGGGACCACCTACCACAAACATTATTCCAAAAGCCGGAATCTTGCCACGAGCATCCAGGCAGTCAATGATAAACAGATGAGGCAGCCAGCAGAAATTTCACAGAGTTGTAACTTTAACTTTCTGCATGTGTTGAAGAAATAAGTCCTTTAAAAGAGCAGCGGAGCTGTTTATTATTAGCATCATTTTATTCCTATTCACAGCACCCAGCACGGTCCTGACCCACTGCATGTTCCCCCTTCCAGCTTCCTTTACTCAAATATAACTTTATTTTTGCTGGTCACTGCCTAAATTACAGCCAGGAGACTGTCTGCATTATTTTTTCATCTTTTATTTTCTATGCAGAAATTTCCAGGTGATTTTTGCTCTGGGAACAAACAAATTGCAGCAGCTGTGATGGGAATTTGGGCGAAAAATCGAATGGGATTGGCTTTTCTCCCTGCCTTCCTCAAAGTTGTCCATCATTTTCTGACTCCTCCAGTTTTAGAGATTGGTGACAAATTTATAAATGAGTTCAGCAGCTCAAACAGCAGTTGGGTGAGGCTTAAGACCAGAGCTCAGCTCATCCCCAGATCTGCTTGGGGTCAGATTGAAGCAGGAATCTGGAGCGTGACTTTGGAAATGCCAACGAGCTTCACATCTATCACTTCATCACATCAGGAGCCATGCACAGAGGATATTTATGGTAAGAACAAAAAAAACCAAAAAAACCAAACCCAAACATATTTTGCTGTCTGTTGGGTCTCAGGAAAAATCCTGGAATGGTCATAAAAAAAGGCACCACCTGAAATATGAGGACAATGAATGTCTCAGGCCACATCACACAATAAAATAATAATAAATAAAGAAGGGGTCATTTTGTGGGGAATGAGGTTTTGGTGTTTGTGGTGGGACATTTAAGCTCTTCTCCTTAAATATTGGGAGCTTGGGACTGATCTGAAGCTTTAACATCTCCTTTAGGAATTTAATTTGTATTTCTGACAGCAGATCATGTATTTTTCTGGACCTGAGGCAGTATTCCACCTTCCCTGTTCAGTATCAGGGAACTGACATTTTGAGTTGAGGATTTGATCAGATCCATGGGGTTCATCGTCCAAGAACACTTGGGGTGCCTGTGCCGTGCTCTCCTCCCACAGAATCTTCTTTAAAAAGCCTTTCTCTATTTATCCCTAATTTAGAAAGTGTATGAACATCACAGATCCATGAGCATGGCCAGATCCCCCAAACCCCATCTTGGAATGGCCACCCCTTCTCCCACCTCCATGTGTCCCAAACCAAAATGAGCTTGGATGGTGTCTCTTAAGGAAAATGGCCTGTGTCGGATGGTGGTGCAGCATGGGAGAAATTTAGAGAGGAAAAAAAGGCAATAAGCCTAAATCTAGAGGATTTCATAGCTGAAACCCCAACCATCATTGTCCAGAGCAGCTGTGGCTGTCCCTGGTTCCCTGGAAGTGTCCAAGGCCAGGCTGGATGGGGCTTGGAGCAGCCTGGGATGGTGGAAGGTGTCCCTGCCCATAGCAGGGGGTGGAATGGGATGGACTTTAAGGTCCCTTCCCATCTAAACCGCTCCGTGATTCTGGGATTCACTCTGGGAAGCCCAAATCTGCCCCTTACACCCCTAAACTCACCTAGGAAAGCACAAGGAGCCATCATAGGATGAGTTTTTGAGACGTTCCATCCAGGAAAAACTGAAGTGTTTTGGGGTGGTGGCAAAGTCTTTCCCCTCTGGGACCCCCAATAACAGGGTTGGGACCCACATACCTCAAATTCCCTGATGGGATTCAATTTGGGTGTGTACCCATTCAGGCTTGAATAAAAGGATCCTGAGGGGAATCTGTTCACCCATAACCTCCCATTTCCATGCATCCCTAAATATTCCATGAGCACCCTGGAGAACTGGGAACCCACTAGCAGGGAGCTGATCCTGAAAAATGTCGAGCAGTTCCCAGGAGCTGTCAGGTACGCACAGCCCCCAGAAATCCTTCCACAATTCCCAAATAAACAGGGAAAGTTATTCCAAACCAAAGCAGGGGTCAACCCCAGCCAGCTCACACTCTGTGCTATTTGCCTCCTGCTTATTTAATTCCAGATCCCAGTTTTTGGCAAATTGGGATTGAGAATGATTAGAGCTGGCTGGAGCTTGGCTGGCAAAGCTCAGGGAGGGATTTCCTGTTCCCATTATCCAGCTACTTTGGTGCTTGTCAGAGTGTGGAAATTTTTTATTTGGGGTCCCCTGATAGGGAAATTTCTCTGTTTGGGGTCCCCTGATAGGGAAATGTCTGAGAAGTTCCGTGCTGGGGTTAAAATGAGGTAAATGGGACTTGTTGAATTTTTGGTCTTTAGGCTGTTTATTGGTTTTTATTTTATTTTATTGTTTTGGTTGATAATAGGCTTAGTATATTTTAGAGAGATGCATCAGCAAGTTAGAAGATGTATAGTTTTAAGGACTTTTATATAGATATGATATCTAAATAATTTTTATAATGTATATAAAATATATTTTATTTTCATTCTATTATCAATAAATGTCAATAAACTCTATCATCAATAAACTATATAAACAATAAAAATCAATAAACTATACTATTACTTACTTCACACACTCACAAAATTTAATTCATCTTAAAATCTTTCTCTATAACAAAAAATTAAAAACCATACTCTCCTGAAAAACAATACCCCTCAAAACAAACAAAAAATTATTTCCTATACCCTAAATTTCAACATCAGAGGAGTTAATGCTGCAGGATTTCAGCAGGAGACAGCTTTTGGGCTGGAAATTCTGCAGGAGAATGGGATGAGGATCCATTCTGCTGCTAGGAACTGCAGGAAAATGATGGATGGGCTCGTGCTGGTGCTCAGGATTGGGATGAGGGCTTTCCAGTCCTTCCCTTGGGCATCCAATCCATATTAGATGGAGCAAAAGTTTTGTTTTCCAAGATTTTCTCCCCAAAATATGAATGTTTATCTACATTTCTGGACATCAATCTTGGTCCTGTTGTGTGCGACAAAATAATTTCCATTTTTTCCCAACTTGCCAAAAAAAAATAAAAAGTGATCATGGACTCATAGACTCATGGAGTCAATGAACTTGGAAAAGAACTCCAAGATTATCAATCCAAGATGTAAATCAATCGTCCCCACAGCCACTAAACCATGAAGGGCCAGCCACATCTACTCATTTCTGGAACACTTCCAAGAATAATGAATCCACCTCTTCCCTGGGCAGCCCAGTTCCATTGACCTCTTTCCATGGAGAAATTTTTCCTGAATGCTGGGCAGCGATTCAGGGATGGATTGCTGGAACAAGAGGACATTTCTTTCCTGAAATTCCATGAGCTGGAGACAAACCAACAAGCCCAGACATGCCAGGCTGGGCAAGAACAGGATTTCCCATGGGAGGCTCCCTAGGGGTTGGCCCTGCTGCTTGATGCCACAGTCTCACCTTCTGGGACTCAAAGCATTCCTTGGCTGCTCATCAAGGTGGATTTAATGTAATCATCATTTCACTTCTATGCTTTAATTCAGTTATTCAGTTTCCTGCTTGAAGAGCAGGAGAAATCCTATTTCACAAAAAAACCAACCAAACAAACAAACAAAAAAAACAACAAAAAACCCAGCAAAACACAACTTTTAATTTTGGTGGCAGGATTTTTTAGTAAATGAAGAGAGAGCAGGCCTAGGAGTGAAAAAGTACACATTCTATGTTATTAAAAATGAGGGTTTATGGGAATAAATAATTTACATTAATAAATACAGTTGAGGCTGTTCAGCCTGGAGAAAAGAAGGCTGTGAGGAGACCTCGCAGCTCCTTCCAGGGTCTGAAGGGATACAGGGAAGCTGGAGAGGGACAAATCATCAGGAACTGGAGTGCCAGAACAAGGGAGACTTGGTTCAGACTGAAAGAGGAGAAATTTAGGTGAGATATTGGGAAGGAATTGTTCCCTGGAAGGGTGGGGAGGGGCTGGGATGGAATTCCCAGAGCAGCTGTGGCTGTCCCTAGATCCCTGGAAGTGCCCAAGGTCAGGTTGGACTTTGGGGCTTGGAGCAGCCTGGGACAGTGGAGCAACCCAGCACGGGGGGTTAGAATGAGCTGTAAGATCCATTCCAACTTAAAACATTCCATGATTTTATGAATCTGCCTCAAATCCTTGACCATCTTCCTCCTCCTCCTCACCCAGAGCTGCCAGAGGTGTGAGCAGTGCTTCACAGGGGGATTCTCTGTCCTCTTCTCCTCACGGTAACTCCACCACTACTCAGGTTGGGAGCAGTCCTTGGCTAAATTCAAGCACAATTCCAAACCTTTCCCTTTCCTCTCCCACAGCCACAGGGCAAAGTTTCACTTTTGGTGCTCAAATACAGCCAAAACCCTGTGGCTGTCACTGTGGGGGAGCCTCAGGCAAGTGGACATGGCTGGCAAGGAGTCAGGTAATTACAGGAGCCAATTCCACTGAAAAAAATCAGGATGGAAACCATTCAGGCCACAGTGGTTTCTGGGACAATCCTGGCTGAAGGGAAGTGAGGAAGGGCTGGCTGCAGGGACATGGCTTTGGGAAGAAGAGCTGGATTTTGTTTCAGCCTCGGCACACCAAACACACTACGCTTTGTGTGGTCTCTTCCCCAGTGCAAGGGTGGAAAAGCTTTCCAAGACAACTCCTGACTTGCAGAAATGGGGAAAAACACCTGGAATGTCCTCTCCAACAATGCATGGATTATACTGGAATGCACTTGCTACTTTTACTTAAAAATATTGAGATTTTTTCCCCCTAAATTGCCATGCTTTCCTCCAGCTAAGCCACAGCCGCGTGTACAAGACCAAGCCTTGGTGATCATGGCACTACTGCAGATGTTTTCTGGGGGTCTTGAGTTGGGAGAGAAAAGGTGCCTTGGGAATTAGGGCAGGATTCCCACATTCCTATATCCTAGTCCTATATCCTGGGAGAAAAAGGAGTGGATGCAGACAGAGGAAAAGCCTTCTCTCTTTTTGTTAGATAGCTAAATCTAAAAATATCTGTAAATTTTTGCCAGTGAATCCTTGTAATCCACCTTTCTATCCCAATAGAGCCTTGGGAAAGCTTTACCTTGCTGTGTGCCAGAGCAGAGTTGGATTGGGAGCTTGGAATGGTGTGTGGGCAGTGGCTGGGGATTGCTGTTCTCCCAAAAATCCCTGTTTCCACCCTCCTCCCACTCCACACCTGGCTTCAGGGAATGGAAGATCATACCAGAGGCTGCTGGATGATCTCCATGATGTTGAGGAGGCCACTATGTGCTGCTGCTTCCAGGCTGAGGCAGCAGGAACAGTCAAATGCAGGTGAAAATTAAGGGACAGACAATGGGAGAGACTTGCTGGGAGATGGAAGGAAAATAGAGTGTGGACTGGTGCAGAGGGTGGAAATCAAGGAGCTCTTGGGATGCCTCTGACCACTGGTCCTGAAGTTCTGCACCATGAGCAGAATCAGGGACCAAATCCAACCCAAAAAACCTTGTGGGGCCACCAAAGTGGAGCTGAGGAGAGGACGTGGAGCTGAACCCACCTGCCAAAGCCCCAAGGTGAGACCTCAGCCCTGAGCTGAAGGTGAATGTCACACAAACACACAAGTTCCTCGACATGCAACGCTCAGGCCTCTTTTTTTGGTCTATCCCCCTTAAAAAATACTCAATTTGAGTGCCTGTTTTGCCAGACTGCGAATCCTTTCAGCACACCAGGGCTGGTTCCTCGTTGGGGGATAACCACAAGCCAATTAGAAGTAAAATTGTTGAGCACTCTGCATCTAATTGAAGTCTCTCCCTTCTGCCCACTATTTTTAGTGCTTGGCCCGAGCTGCAGCTCCACGTAGGGTATAATCATGTTTATTTAGGAGCCATGTGTACCTCAGTGAGAAAAATAAAATCCAGCAGGCAGAGCTGTTTTTTTTACCAAATATACATGGGTGGGTGGTAGAGGTCAGGTCTAGAATGCTCTGTGTCTCTTGCTGTCCCCTTCTCCCATCAGGATACATCCTTTATACCCCAAAACCATGCCTGAAATGTGTTCATTCAACTTGAAATGCATTTCTTGTGCTCTTTTATTGTCATTTATTGTTACCTCTGATATTTTCTTCATCCTCTGCTATGTACAGAGCAGTACAAGAGATTCTGGTTGTGCAGGAGCAAATAAGGGGGTAACAGAAAATAAAAAACTGGAGAAGGTGCTGTGAGTCAGCCCTGAGCAGCCTCCCCTTTTCCCAGGGCAGTCTGGGGGGGAAAGGGGTTGGGAATGATCTCAATAAGTTAAGAAGTGATTCCAAGGGCAACAACAAAGTCATGAGGTTGGAGTTTCTGGGAGGATTCCAGCAAGGGGAAGGAGAGAAAATGGTTATTTGTCAGGAGATTTCAGTGTCTGGGTTCTAAAGACTGGTGGGACTGGGATGAGACAACCTCAGACTCCTGAATGTGAATAAATTTTTGTCTGTGCTTGATGGGCCAAGAAGGGTAGAAGGAAAAAGAAGGACAAGGAACAAAATTCCATCAAAAACAGAAGAAAATTACTTTTCCAGCAGCTTTTCAAGTAGTCACTTGGTTTGTTCAGCCTGGAGAACAGGAGACCGAGGGGAGACTTCTTTGGGGTCTTCAACATCCTCCCATGGGCAGCTCCAAACTCTGCTCTCTGGGACAGGGACAGGACCCAGGGAAGGGCTGGAGCTCTGCCAGGAAGGTTTAGGCTGGAGATCAGGAAAAGGCTCTTCCCCCAGAGCGTGCTGGCACTGCCCAGGCTCCCCAGGGAGGCCCCAAGGCTTCCAGAGCTCCAGGAGGGTTTGGAAACCACTCCAGAGATGCTCAGGGTGGGGTTGTTGGGGTGTCTGTGGCCTGGATGATCCCTGTGGGTCCCTTCCACAGTTCTATACCCGTACAAGGGTCATTGGGGCAGGGCAGGGAACGTCATAATCCCATGGATGCGTGCTGGGATCCAGAGCAGAGATGAGCAGATTCCAAATGTGAAGGACGAGGGAGGGAGAGTCCAAGAGCTCTAAGGCTGCAACAGAAACTCTGGCTCTGACGAAATCCCATCCCAGCCATGCTAGTAAAGATAAGGAGGGAGATAAGAGAGCCAACTTGTGCCTTAAAAAGCTCTGTCTGTAGCACCACTGCTCCTGGTGACCTCATCGTCTTTCCGTCAAACACCCCAAGGAAGTAAACAAAAACAGGATCCCCTGCTCTCCTTGTTCTTGGCAAAATCTGATTTTTCTTATTCATCTCTGTTTTATCCAAACCTGGGAACAGCTCAACACCAAGTCATGCTGGAAAGAAAATAGTGGTTTTTTTTTTTTTCAGGAATTTTGCTTATATTCCGGTTTCTTGTCCCAGAAGGGGTTTGAGTTTGTGTCAGTGAGAAGTGATAAATTTTATTTTAAAAATTCCCACACGCATTTATCCTATTTCAGCAGTATAGCAAAACATAAAGTCAGTACTAAATCAAACCCAGAGCCCTTCCTAAAATAGGAAGATCTACCTAAGAACTTCTCCTGAATGGAGAAACACATGGTCCTTACCTTATTTCACAGGATTAGATGTGAAGTGCCCAGTGTTGATTTGAAAGTGATTAAAACTGTATTGACCAGGAGGAAATTAAAACTGAAACATGTGCAAAAGTGATGGTCTGAAGCTCAACAGGATTTAAGGGATAAACTAAAAAACTGAGGTTGAGTTACCCAAACATCCTTGGAAAATGCATTTATCTTTCCAAAGCCGATGTAGGCTGCAGTCTTCCCATTTTAATGACAGTGAAGGTTCTGAATTAGGCTGTAAAAAGTGCTCAGATCTAAGGGCTCATGGCAACACTGAAAACTCCAGCTTTGAAAGCCTCTTGCTTTACTTATTTCTTATTTAATTACATCCACAACTTAAGAGGGAGTCAGATCTAAGGAAGGATCGAGAGGCCCAGGTAAGAAGGACTTGGTTTTCTCAGCCATTTCTGACACAAGAAATTGAAATTCACCATCAGGAGCACAATCCCATGTCCCAGGGATATCAAAACCCTCCTGGGAGCTGGGGGACACTGGCTTTGCCCAGCCACGCTGGCACCAACGCAGCGGGCAGGATGTCACCACCCCCAGGCCACGTGAACAGCACTCTGTGCTCCATCAGGAGCTCCACGGGGCAGAACTTGGCCTTTTCCCAAGGCCAGGAAGTTCAGCAGGGCAGAGACGTGATCTATAGGCAGCAAAAATGGAAAAAAAATTCCAGCCAGTACCTGGGGTTGCTCAACAACACGGAATCCGGCGCCAGGCGGCTCCAGCGTTTGGGGCGGTCACCCCTCCTTGACTGCCACTGGAGTCACAGACAGCGACCTCCAGGGTAGCTCCCAGCTGCATATTCCACATGGAAACCAGTTTTTAAGGAGCAGAGAAACCTGGGAGGCCGTCAGCAAAGGAAACTGATGTTCTTCAATGCAGCTCAGCACTCTTGGGGCATTTTAAAATAAGGCTGTGGTACCATGAGGTCTTGTAAACCCAACAGGATATAAATAAATCCAGAGAGGTGGCAGTAGGATGATAGAACCCTACTAGAATTCCTTCACTGGACCCCTGGAAGTGTCCAAGGCCAGGTTGGACAGAGCTTGGAGCAATCTGGGGCAGTGGAAGATGTCCCTGCCCGCAGCAAGGGTGGCACTGAATGGACTTTAAGGCCCCTTCCAATCCAAACACTTCCATGATGGTTCCTTGCTCTCAGCTGTCAAAAAAAAACCCAAAAACGAAACCCAGAACAATCTTGATGGATTTTTAAAGGGATCCAAATGGGTCAGCTGGAAGCCTCTTTTCCCGATGCAATGCTTTGGCCAACAATTAAATGCTTATTTTTAACTTTTTTTAATTAAATGGGGGGTTTTTTTGACTGGATTTTTGGGGGTTTTTTGTTTGGGATTTTTTAGGGTTGTTTGTTTGGGCTTTTTTTGTATTTTGTTTGGTTTTGTTTGTTTGAGGATTTTTGTTTCTTTTTTATTTGTGTGTTTGTGTGACATCTACCTTCATCTCAGGGCTGAGGTCTCCCCTCAGGGCTTTGACAAGTGGGTTCAGCTCCACATCCTCTCCTCAACTCCAGTTTGGTGGCCCCACAAGGTTTTTTTGGGTTGGATTTGGTCCCTGATTCTGCTCTAAACAAAAATTATCATAAGAGAAAATTTGAAATGCATAGGACATGAACTGAAAAAAGGGATTTCCCTCCCTGTTGATCACTCTGGCTGATTTTGGTTGCAAAACAGAACCAGGGAATTGCTGAATGGGTTTTTCCAGGAATTTTTTTTTCCTCTCCATGCCAGCGTCTCCTCTTGTTGTGGTGGGGCCCCTGCAGCCCCTGCCAGCTTTCAGTGACATGGAACTGGTGCTGTCCCCAGCTCCTGAGTTCCTGGGACAGCAGAAAATCCTACAGCAGGGGTTAAAATACAGCAATAATTTGGGTAGCAAGGCTTCCCCAATTTCCCACCTGCTTCCCAGCCAGGCCATCTCCTGACAGTGAGCACTGCTAGATTTCTGATGGAATTAATGTTTGCTCAGGCAAAGGATCCAGCTCTGGAGGAGCATTACCTGGAGGAGAGGAGATCACTGGCATGGGGACAGGATTTGTGTTGTCCCAAGTCCCCGTCTGCCTCACCAAGGAGGAGCTAGGAGATAACGCAGGAGGGGACAAAATATTTCCATGTCACCCATAACAGTGTCTTGTCTTGCCTTGCCAGGGGGAAATCATCCTGCATGAAGAAAGCTCCTCTAAAATCCCCGTAAATACTCTGGGACAATGCTGGGGCTGAGCAGAAGCGTTGTCCAGGAATGAAGATGTTGGTTCCACCATGCCTGGGCACAGAGAGGTTGGGCTCAGCCAGGATCATTAAAATCAGGTTGGAGAAGCCCTCCAGGATCATCGAGTCCAAGCTGTGTCCAATGCCCACTTTGTCCCCAGGCAGAGCTCTGAGTGCCACCTCCAGCCCTTCCTGGGACACCTCCAGGGATGGAAACTCCACCACACCCCTTCCAAGGACTGACCACCCTTTCAAGGAAGGAATTCTTCCTGAACAAAAGCAGGGTACCCCCCAAAAAACCCTGACAGGCTTAAAACTGAAAAGCTGTTTTCTGCAGAATGGATCTGTAGTTTAAGCTGAAAACTCAAAGTCCTTGAGCTCAAGTGGTCCCTGTGGATGGGACTGGAATAATGCCCTGGCAGGAAACACCTCCAGGCTCTTCCCTCACCTCCTCCCAGGGAGCAGCCCCTGGGCTGTGCTGTGCAAGAAGCAGGGCTCCAAATAGGGGCAAGGTCTGAGTTTGCTGTGCCACGGCCATCACTCATCCCTGGCCAGGCTGGGCCGTGGCCAGCAGGAGCTGCATTCCTGGGATGGTCATTTATGGGCAGGCAGCACTGCTGGCACAGCCCCAAACCCAACAGGAGAGGGCTGGGACAGCAAAGCTCTGAGACAGGGGAGGGTTGGCTCATCCTTGGGGAGGATGGGAGGCTTGGGGCCACCTCAAACTCCCAGGAACCAGCTCACACACTTTGGGGTGTCCCAAACCTTCAGAGTCTGCCTCACATACCTTGGGGTATTCCAAACCCCCAGGGAACCTGCTCACATGCCTTGGGGCCACCCCATACCTGCAGGGCCCTGCTCACACACCTTGGGGTGTTCCAAACCTGCAGGGACATCCTCACACATTTTGGGGCCATCCCAAACCTGCAGGGAGCTGCTCCCACACCTCCAGGCCACCCAAAACTCCCAGGGAAAGTCTCACACACCTTGGGGTGTCCCAAACCTGCAGAGACTGCCTCACACAGCTTGGGGCCACCCCAAAGAAACAAGGAGCTGCTCACAAACCTTGGGGCCAGCCTCACACAGTTTGGAGTGCCTCAAACCTGCAGGGACCTGCTCCCACAGCTTGGGGCCACCCCAAAACCACCAGGGACAGCATCACACAGCTTGGGGTGTCCTAAACCTGCAGGGAGATTCTCACAGACCTTGGGACCACCCCAAACCACCAGCAGAGATCTCTTCACACACTTTGGGGCACCCCAAATCTGCAGAGACCTCCTCACACACTTTAGGGACACCCCAAATCTGCAGAAAACTGCTCACACACCTTGGGGCCACCCTGAACTTTGAAACCATCCCCATGCAATGGAGAGATGCTAAAATAAATTAAATTAAAACCATCATGGTTTGGATTTATTGTTCTTTGTGGGAATTCAGTTGTTCAGAAATAGAAGGGTGAAGTCTGAGACTTCCAGGATTGTCCAACTTCTTCCCAAATTAGGAAGTTGGCATTCTAAGGGCCACCTGGACCAGTGGTAAAGCTACAACCCTCCCCAATAAATTAATGGAAAATAGAGAATTAAAATAAGATCAATACTGTATAGAAATACTTTCATTTGTGGCTCTCAGCATTAATTAAAAAAAAAAAAAAAGAAAGAGAAAGGGAACTTATCTTGGAATGTGTCCTTCAACACTTTGCCCTTCTGTTAATGCCATAAAAATCCATACCTTGGGATAGAAAAATCATCTAACTCTTGATTGATGGTAGCATTGGTGCATTTTGAACCCAATTCCATAAGCCCCAGAAATATTAAGCCAGGCACAACAAAATCAGACATTTCAAGTTTTGAATTTTTTTTCTTTTATCAAATGCTTTTAACACCCAGACACAAGAGTGGCTTGAGAACCTGTCCTGCCACAGGAGGATGGAGCTGAGAGATCACCTCATCCCATGGGCAGGGACACTTCCCACCAGAAAAATCCCTTGTTCCTCTCAAAATCTGCGTCTTCAGCCAACGATGTGTTTCAGAGGAGGGTTTAGTTTCAAATTATAAAGAAATAAAGAAGGACCAACCTTTCTATGTGGTTCTGACAGCAGCCCTGGATTTCCGGCCTGAAGGAGCCAGCATCCAAGAAAAACTAAATTATTAATTAATATCTAATAAATAATAATTAAACAAACCCTCTCCTAGCTCCAGACACTTCCAGAATGATCCTTCCCAGTGCCCATAATCAGCATTTAGAGATTTCCTAGCCAGGAATTCACCCCCCAATCTCCCTCTTCCATGAATTCCCCTTGTCCTCAAGTGACTCCAGTCAGGAGATTTATTTGTAGTCCCTAGTTGCCCAACCTGGAGAGCTCTGGGTTTGCTCTGAGCTGGACACTCCAGCTCTTCCTTGCCTTGGGAAGAACAAAAATAACCCTCAGTCACATCCTGAGCATTGTTTACAGCCTTGCAGGCCTCTTCTGCCCTCCCTCAGGCACCTGGGAGCTGCCAAATTTTCCTGGGAACATGCTCCCATCTCCTCACCCCACGTTTTCCACAGTTCTGTGCTTCTGGTGTTGCAATATTTGCTGAGTTGCCTGCTGGGATTTGGATTGGATGCTCTTAGAGGTTTTCCCAACCTTAACGACTGCATGATTATTTTTTTATTCCTAGATTTATCTATCCCGACTCTCTGTCATCTATGGATTTAATATTAAAAAGAAAAATAAAAGGTGATTAAAGCTGCAAAGCCCAAATGCCCATCCTTGTAGGATACATCATTCCCTCCTTCCACCACAGCTACAACTCTTTGCTCCCATGGCTTGTTCCCAATTGTGTCAAAAAAAAACCCCAAAAACAAATAACTTTTGGGATTTTGCAGCAGCTTCACCCCTTCCCTTGTGGAATCCTAAAACCCCTTCTGGACTCGCACAGAGCCACTTCCTCACGGAAAACCCCCGCGGGCTCTTTGCCCACCCCACAATATCCATCCGTTCCCCTACAGCTGCTTCCCTTTCCTCACCCCACACCTGGGATTCGGGGGAAAAACCCCACAGGAGCTTAACGCGCTCTGGCAGCCGAGCCAAGCCTTTCATCAGGCCGTGCCCATTTAAATGCTGATGGTTTTAATTCTCCCAAAAATCACCTGCTAATGGGTCCCCTCCCTCCGCCGGGGCTGGATTAGAAGCTCTGCCCAGAAGTGCCCTCCTTAAGCATCCCGGTTATCCTCACTCCCTCTTAAGGTGTTAATTAGGGATACAAGTCAGGCACTGAGGGAGGGGAAACAAAGCTGAGGGAGAGAGGGGGAAAAAAAGAGAAAAAAAAAAAAAAAAAGGGAATAAACATCCCTTTGGATTATCAGGGATGCCGGGCATGGTGAACCCACCCCTTCCACCTGGACCACCTGGATGCTCCACTTCCCCTCCCGAGGGAGATCAAGGTTTGCTCGGCCGAGCCCGAAGTTTGAAAGGCTCGGGACAAAGAGCAGCTCCAGCAGGTGGGTGAACTCCCCCCCAGAAAAAGGCGGCCCTAAATAAACGGGAAAACAAACCCCCAAAACTGCCCCAAAGCTTTGCGTGCTGCGTTACAGCCACAAAGGTTTTCACCTGCTCCCTCTGTTTCATCTTCCCGAGCCGAAAGGGGCAGGGTTCTGCTCTGTGTCAGGAGAGGTGAGGATAATAAAAAGGGATTTTCTCCTTTTAATGCCTGTGGGTAGGTTTAAGGAGTTTTGTAACCCTTTCTTGCACTGTGTGAGGTTTTATTCCTCACACCAGCGTTTTTAGGGGCGTTTAGTTTTAAGTACACTGTGAAGATCAGTGGAAGAGAGGAGGGTATGAGCATTGGCTTTGAACAATTATTAAGAAATAAAAGGGGTGTTTCTGTGCAACAGCTTGGGGTAGAGGTGGTTTCAGAAAGAACTTAGGGATACAATGAGAAGGAAATAGGATTTGCTTCCCTGAAATCTCCCCAAATGACAGCAAAAGCTGCACTGTGTCCCATCCTTTCTCCTTGGCAGTTTAATTCCTTTATGCCACAAGAGTCCCCGAGTGCAGCAGAGAGGGGTTTTCTGCTCATCCACCTCCTCAGAATCTGTATCCACAGGGCAGGAAAATCCTTTCAGCAAAACCATGGAGGGGTT
The DNA here is from genome assembly GCA_013400175.1 of Phainopepla nitens. NCBI lineage: Eukaryota > Metazoa > Chordata > Aves > Passeriformes > Bombycillidae > Phainopepla > Phainopepla nitens. The sequence goes on from VXBQ01006671.1 coordinate 39,354, forward strand.
CTATTTTCCCTTCAAACCATCCTTGTTTATCCAGCCACTGGAATCCCAGGGCTGGGGGGTTTGGGATGCTGCTTTAGTGTTTTTAGCTGAGAGGTGCAGAGGAAGAGTCCAGAAAGGGCTAAAGGACCCCAGAGCCCCTTCCAGCACCTAAAGGGGCTCCAGGAGAGATGGAGAGGGACTTTGGATGAGTGGGAATGGCTTCAAACTGACAGCTGGCAGGGATGGATGAGATATTGGGAAGGAATTTTGCCCTGGCAGGGTGGTCAGGCCCTGGCACAGGGTGCCCAGAGCAGCTGTGGCTGCCCCTGGATCCCTGGCAGTGTCCAAGGCCAGGTTGGACTTCGGGGCTTGGAGCAGCCTGAGAAAGTGGCAGGTGTCCCTTTCCAGCAGAAGGCTTTATGGGAGGCTGCTTCACAGATTTTTATTATTATAAATATTAATATTTAACTTCACAGAGCTTTGCTGAAGCTCTTCCAGCCCTAAAAGCAGGAGCAGCAAGTCCACCAGAGGTGCAAAAGCTCTTCATCCACCAAAACATGCTTCTGTTACTGACTCTCCCCTCGATTAGGATAAAGGGGTTTTCCTGACTTTTTGGAGGGAAAAATTTCCTTAGAAAGGAGGAGAATAGTGGGGAAGAGCATCCTGAGATGGCTTTCCCAGCAGGGGTCACTGGTTTGCGTGTCAGGAGCTGGAGGCCAAGGTTTCTCCCTCTCTTCCCTCTGTGTCAGAGCAGCAGATCCAGACTGGACACACAAACCAGCCCAGACTTAGAGGCTCCACACATTCCATTTTTTCTCCCAGTTTTATATTTTCTACTTCCCACAAGCCTTTTTTGCTGTTGTTGTTATTTGGTTGGTTTTGAGGCTTGCAAGGAAGTAATTCAGGCCTTTCTGATAGGGAGAACCCGTCACTGTGGGGAGGGATCCAGGAAGGACCTTGGTGATGCTGTTGCCTGGGAAGGCTGACCTGGAAACAGAGACTAGGCAGAGTAAAAGAATAAAAACGTATTTATTGAAAGGGTCCAGCTTGGGCAGTGCAGGAACCCCACCGGGGCTACACCCAAGTCAAACCCACAAATGGGCACAAAATGGATCCCCGGTCACGAGGCCTCACACTTTTATAGGTTTTGGTCCATCAGCAGATTGGAGTTAATTGTCCAATTAGAGCTTCAGGTTATGAACCTCCATCCTCCTTGTTCCCTCTCTTCCTTCACTGTTGTTTACACTCTTGGGCCTCAAATTTGTCCTTGGTGCCAAGCTAGAAAGGAATTGTTTTGTCTCCTGACTCTGTGAAGAGAGCTTCCCAACACTTCATATGAAGCCCAGAAGTACACACTAAACCAGCACAGAATGTGAAAAATAGAAAAGCTAAAACTTAAGGCATCAATTCCCCCTGCTTATTCCTCAGGGAATTCCACTGCCTCCCACCCACCTCCCAGCACCTTGCCCCTGGGACACGAGCAGCCTTTGCTTCTGCCTCCCTGTGACTATATCTCCAGGGCTCAAGGGCTGTTTATGCCCATTCCTGAACCGCCAGAGGAGTGTTTTGGCTTCCCAGGATAAGGCAGACCTAAAGTGGGCTCAGGTTTTAGGGACAGAACAACATTCAGGACCAAGGGAAGACTGAAAATCCCTCCCTTCGAGAACAGCTTTTGTTTAATCTTAACAGACACAGTATCATATTCTCATGATTTTTTTCCCTAAGGGATGTTGCTAAATCCAGTTTCTTGGATTTACCTAAAGAACAAACCCTGAAAGTCTAAAAGGGGCAGAAATTGGAAGAGATCCCGACTGCAGATGTGGTAAGGGGGGAGAGGCAGGAATAAAATCCACCAAAACCATTGTTTTTTGTGGAATCTCTCCATGCAATTAATTACTCCAGAGATGTCTGTGGTAGGATCCATCCTGCTGGGCACAGACCACGGGACACAGACACAACCATTGCTGACCTGAGCTCCTCTTGCCTCAGAATGGCTGCTAAAAATGCTCTTTTTTCCTTCTCCAGGCTGGGAAAGTGAAGAATGTCAAGGCAAAAGGTGCATTTTTGGTTAATGCAAGGACAGCTGTGGAGATGGTCAACCTGAACAAAACAAAAGAGTGGAGGACAAAGATGTACCAAAGAGGATGAGAAATGATATTTAATGCCCCACAAGGGTATTTTTCCCTGCCCACAGAGGTGTCAAAGCTGTGCTGGTCCCTCTCACTCTCTGGAGAAAGAGCCCTGACCCTAATGACAGTGGTTTAAATGTCCTAGGGATAAAATATGACACTGTTCATGACAGATCTGGACAGTTCCTGATGCTTTTCTTAGCCAGGTCCCGTCATTGCCCCAGTGCCACTGACTCTTAGTGAGCATAACCATATTATGATGGTAATAAAATAATTATATTATTATGTATGTTGTGCAATCTTTTATTTCTTTAAGTATGGCTTTTAAAAGTACTTTAAACCATTTTGGATTTTTTTTTTAAATTTTCACAGCCTTGAATGATGATTCAAGCACTGAACTGCAGCCTCCGAGTCAGGAACTCTTTCGAGGGCTGCTTCAACCCCCAGCTTGTGCTGTGACTCCAGTAAAAGCTGCTCCAGAGAGACTTCAGGGGTGGGTTTATGTGGTTTAAGGACCATCAGTGTTTTACCCTCCAGTTTGGAGGAGTTTTGGCTGTTCTCAGCCACTTCCAGAGCTGGAAGGAAGCTGGGAATGATCCTTCCAACGTTTGCCTCTTCCTGGGGCTGTTCTCCCTCTGTCACATTTTCTGTGGCCCTGGTTCAGCACCACCCGGCGCTGCCAGGCTCCTGAGGGCTGGCATTCCACAATCCCATGTCCTCCAGGGAATTCAGTGCCCCAAAGAGGCAGCACCAACCCCAAAGGCACCAAACATGAGCAGGCAGCATTTGAGAGATGCTCCCCTACACAGTGCCCTCAGGGCCCCCCAGGGATGTGCTGGATTTGGGATGGGGTGGAAAGCACTTTTGGGGTGGTCAGGAAAGGCTCCACCAAAAATTTGGGTATTTTGCAGCCCAAACCCCTTCCCCAGGTTGCCAACCCTGCACCTGCAAATCCACACTCACTGTGGGTTAATTGGTTTATTTTTTTTTTATTGCTCGGCAGGGAATTTTTTCGATGAGATGAGATTGGATTTTTAGATGTTTAAAAGTTTCATTTATTTTATTTTTTTTGCATGGAGCAAAAAGCATGAGGTTTTTTTATAGGTATTGAAAGTATGGCTAGAAATTACAGGATTTTATGTTATGCTAGTATTGTTTTTATACTTACGAGCCAATAGAACAGATGCTTATATTGTTTTTAAAGAGTTATGAGCTATTGATAATTTGGACGTTTATGTTATTAGATTAATAATAAAAAAATTATTTAGCACTAATGTGATCTTTTCTAAAGTTAATTTTTTTCTGTCACAAACTTATTTTATAGACTTTTTCTTATTTTTGTAGTTATTTCTATTCTATCTAAAGAATTTCTACTCTCTCTATCATTTTATTTTGATTATAAGTCTATATTCTTGCTTCTAGCACTTAAGCTTGGAAGCTTCTCTTAGGGCCTTAGCTCAGACCCTATGTTTAATTCTGAGTTTCAGCCTGCAGGCCCAGTGTTCTGAAAACTCTCTGCTTTTTAGATTCCAACAGCTCCCCACTCACAACCACCTGAAACAGGGGGGCAGCTAAAGAGGTGGGGAACAATGCATGCTCGCAGCTTTCCCTCCCTCCAAGCCATCCCAAAAGGCTGTGGAGCCGCAGGAACAACCCGCAAAGTGAAAGGAAAAATAAATCTTTATTGTGCACGGAGCAAGGAGTCGAGATCGGCAGTGCCCATGGTCGGCCCCTCCGGTGATCCCTCACTCCCTCCTCCCTCCCAAAACCAGGGAGAGGGATTCTGCTGCCAGCTGCCCTTCTCGCAGCTCCAGCCACGCTCCCTCTCCTCGCTTTGGTGGCCAGAGGGCATCGGCGGCCACCACGGAATTCCCAAAAAGCAGCTGGATAAACACGGCCAACCCAGCAGCGTTTCCCATGGGCTGCTGGCGGTGAACCCCCCGCCCCTGCCTCTCTTCCCCCCGGGCGCATCCTCCCTCCCTCCCGCAGGGCAGGGATGCGGAGGCAGCGCAGGGTGAATTTAAAGAGTTTATTCGGCGGCATCCCTTCGAGCCAGAATGAAAAACCCAGTGTGTACAAAGTCACAGTCACGGCTTGAAGAGCGCCGAGGCAGCACCCTCAGAGAAACACAAAACAACTCATTATTAAAAGTCAGTTTTAAAAAAGTCATTAAAATCCCGGCGTTATGTACAGCTAAGTGCCAGCTCGAGTATTCACAACACAGTAACGTACTGCAAGAAGTCGCTTTAGGAGTAGTTCCCTTGAGAAACAACCTTCGCTCCGGCGGGGCCGGAGTCTGTCGCGTCCGTCCGTCCGTCCGTCCGTCCGTGTCCGTGCGTGGCTCAGTGCCGCTGGCACGTGTGCAGGCGGGACGCGTCGGCGGGGCCGTGCTGCTCCCGCTGCCCGCGGCACGCCAGCCCCTCGGCGCACGGGCAGCGCTGGAAGATCTCCAGGCCGTGCGCGCCTTTCCGCCGGTGCCGGGTGCACACCTGCCCCTCCCGCAGCACCGGCTTGCAGATCTTGGACCAGAAGTGGCGGGCGCAGCACAGCCCGGCCGCGCAGTCCGACGAGCGCAGGCAGAAGTCGCCCTCCTCTCCTGCGTGGGGACAGCGCGGGGACGCTCAGCCGGGCGGCCGGGGGACACTGGGGCAGGGTGGGCACCGCTCACGGGGACACTGGGGCAGGGAGGGCATTGCTCGTGGGGACATTGGGGCGCTGGGTGGGCATTCCAGACTGATCAAGCCCGCGGGGACAGCGGGGCGGGGTGGGCATCCTGGGTTTGTCTTCTGGAGTCGATGGGGCTGGGGGCATCTCGGACCCATCCCACAGGGGACAGGAGGAAAAGGGAGACATCCTGGACCGACCCCATGGGGGATGGTGGAGCAGAAAGGGCATCCTGGACTGGTCCCGTGCGGGACACCGAGACATGCTGGGCAACCCGACTGATCCCAGGGGGGACAGAGATAAAGGATCGGCATCCCGACTGATCCCACGGGGGACAGAGATACAGGATGGGCATTCCGACTGATCCCAGGGGACAGCAGGGCAGTCTCAGGCGAGACAGCGGGGTGACAGCAGCCGGGACTCCTCACCTTTGGCAGTGGGTAGCCAGGCGGGCGCGGGCGTCCGTCGGGGCAGCGCCTCAGTGCCCGTCTCCTCCAGCTCGGCCGCTCCGTGGGGCGGCTCCAGGGGCGTGCAGAGACCTGGGGGACAGTGGGGCGGCTGTCAGCCACGCGTGGGACCCTGGCCCCTCCCGCGGCCCCCAGCCCGGGTGTGCCCTGCCCTCACCGTTGCTGCAGGCCATGCCGGGGCAGCACATGGCATCGCGCAGGCAGCGCTTGCGGCGCCGCCGGCAGCCCAGGCACAGCGGGGCCCCGCCGCCACGGGCCGCGCCCCCGCAGAACTCCTCGGGACCGCAGTCCTCGTCCTCGGCGCACGGGAAAGGCTGCGGGGCACAGAGGAGGCGCGGGGATCAGCGGGGCCGATGCTCCCATCCCCGAGTGTGTCCCCCACCTCCATCCCCGGTGTGTTCTCTCTCCAATCCCCGGCGCGTCCGCTCCATCCATCTCCCGTGCGTCCCTCGCCGCCTCCACCCCCGGGACGTCCTCCCGTCCTCGGTGTCCTTTCCATCCCCGAGGTGTCCCCGTCACCCGTTGTGTCCCTCTCCTTCATCGAAGGTGTTCCCCTCTCCATCCCCGGAGTGTCCCTCCATCCCCTGGGCAGCCCCTCGTCCATGGGCGCTGTGTCCCCCCTCTCTATCCCTTCCATCTCCGGTGTCCCGTCCATGGCTCCTGTCCCCCTATTCCATCTCCTGGTGCGTGTGTCCCCATCCCCGACGTCCCACTCTTCATTCCAAATGTGTCACTCAACTCCACCCCCGATGGGTCCGGTCCCTCTCCATCCCCGGAGTGTGTGTGTCCCCATCACTCCCGGTGTCCGTCCCCCTCCACCCCCGATG
>VXBQ01006671.1:46178-83189 GCA_013400175.1 Phainopepla nitens
CCTCCCCCTACTCCCCTGACCCCAGCCGGGCCGGGGGGGCGGGCAGCGTCAGTGCGGGGGAGCTTCAGGCCCTTTGATGCGCAGAGATCAAAGGCGTCCACCCCCCATTCCTTTCCCAATTCCACCCCCCCGTTCCCTTTCTGTTCCCCCCNTCTCGTTAATTAACCCCCGTTAATTAACCCGCCTTTTCCCAGCGGCGGCCCCGTTCTCCCGTTCGTTTCTTTTCTCAGCTTGGTTTAAATGAGAATACGAAGAGCCAGACCAGCGCCCCCAAATTCCCCGGGGTGGGGGACTCCGGATGCCGCAATTCCCTGCAATTATCGACCCCCCCCCCCCCCGCCGCCCCGCCCGCGCCCGCTCCNNNCCCGGTATCGCTGTCCCGGTATCCACTATCAGCTGTTCCAGCCCCGAATGGCTCAAGCTGGGCTAATTATTGCCTGGGAAGGTTTCGGGAGCACGGCGGGCAGGTGCCGTCAGCAGCGGCTGAGTCACGGCCGGGCGACATCCCTAGCACAGCCCGGCCACCCTTCCTGCCTTCCCTATTTTTAGGCTGGAATAATGAGCGCCACGCCTCGCCCCGAAATCTCGGTGTTCCCTCGGCAGTTTCAGGTGAGGGCCACGTCACCATGGGGTTTTTATTGCATTATTAACTCCGATCTGCGATTGCTGCATCACACAAAATGACTGGTGACGATTCCCAGCTCCTCCTTGGGCTGTTACCACATTGATTTCCCTCCCGAGAGGATGGTTTGTCGCTCCTTTCCCCCAGCTTTTGCTCACCTCTGTGTCATCATCAAATCACAGAATGATTTTGAGCTGGAAGGGACCTCAAAGCCCATCCAGTTCCACCCCTGCAATGTGCAGGGACACCTTCCACTGTCCCAGAGTGTTCCCAGCCGTATCCAGCCTGGCCTTGGACACTTCCAGGGATCCAGGGGCAGCCACAGCTGCTCTGGGCAACCAGTTCTGGGAGCAGAACCCCCCCTAACCCCACGTTTCACCACCATCCATCCAGAAGATCTCTCCCAAACTCGGCTCCTGCTCTGGAAGAAACACAACTGACAGCCGTTCAAAAGTAATTATTTTTATTTCAACTCTATAAAGTATACAACAGGCACTCGGCAAATACAGCTGCAGGGGGAGTACAGAGCGGAACAGAAGCCATGGAAGTTTATGAAAAAAAACCCCAAAGTTCCTCAATCAACATCCAAAGAGTGCAAGCGGCCGATGGCCGGGGCGTGACCGGCATCTGCCCGACAAACAAAACCTCTACCACGGAAGGAGAGAAAATCAGCGAACAAACAAAGGGCTGGGGTAAAATCAGCGTAAATCGGGACTCGGGGGAGAGAGAGGCAACTCCGAATGGGAATTTCCCCTTTTTCTGAGGAAGCCCTAAAAGCGCCCAAGTCTCGGTGTCAGGGCTGGGGATCCGCGGAGGAGCTTCCAGGGCTCGTCCCCGCGGATCAGGGAAAAGCACAGATCCTGTTTGGTTGAGCGGTGCAAACGAGCCTCGCCTTTGCCCCGCGGTTTTAGGTCGGGGAAATGGCCGTCGGGGAAATGCGGGGTGGATTTTTCCCGAGGGGGGTGCTGTGTGGGACAGCACGGATGGGTGGGATCTGCAGAGCTTTAGCAAAACAGGAATACCTGTCTACGGACTGCTAGGATGTCAGAGATTAATTTGACCCGCACATCACATTTATACATTTCACAGAAATGACTCTGTATCTCATTAACAGATACACAGCTCTGGTACATTGAACAGAAATCAGAGAACGACGTCATCATTTCTGTAATTCGTCGAGATCAGATAATAAAGGCTTAGAAATCGGTAGCAGAAAGAACTGTAAAACGCAGCAAGCTAAGAAAGGACGACAGTTTGAGGTGTTTGTCTTTGTCATGCAGCATAACACCAAATTTGTCTTTTTTTTTTTTTTTTAATAAGATGCCATGGATTTAAGGCACTTGCAACAATGCCAGATAGCCAGTGACGTTCTAGAACTATGGGACAGGTGGGTGAACAGGACAGCTGACAGAAAGTTTAATCATACTGACAAATATGACATTAATTCAAGTCTACCTCGACCTAAAAACATTACATTACAAATAAGGAAATGAAGGAATAATGCCATGGAACTGGAAAAGAACAGAAAGTTCTGTGTGACCCACGAAACATCGACACGAAAATACCTATTTACAGAAATATCTGCTCATGGTCCTGTTGTTGAAGGAGAGTTTGCTGTGGGCAATGCAGCTCCAGGAGAAGCTGCACCACCAACCAAATCCCCCTCTGGAAACACGGGAGCTCATTCCCCCTTCCCTAAAAACGCTGTCGTCCCATAGATCAGGAAAGGAGACAAAGAAATAAGGACAGGAGGTGGAAACACAGAGGCAATCCCTTGTTGTGGATATATAGAGATATATATAAAGCAACTTAAATATATTATTATAACTGAAGGCTTATCATATACATATGCAAAGTTTTAATGCTCAGGAGAGGCCATGGAAGTCGAGTGAGGTGTTTGATATCAAAATAAATTCAGATTCAGCACAGTGCACACTGCAGGTGTCAATTCCCACGCCTGGCACAAGGAAAAAGGGGACAGGAAAAAGAAACCCAACTCCTCAACCCAACCTAGACCCTCCTTCCTGTCAAGTTTTCAGGTTGATCCCCGAATCCTTGTGGTGCTTTCTCCTCACTGCCTGCCAATTGCATCAGGTGTCACCACCCTGAGACAAACTCCCACAGAAAGCTGTCCCCACGGAGTGAAAATCCAGGGGCATGTGAGGGAAGCATTTGGCTGTTAGGCCTGTTTAAGATGCCTGGTGAATATTTTAGCCCTCGTGCTCAGCCTTGGCTCTCAGTGCTGCCCATCCCATGGAGAAAGGTGGAAAAGCCAGCAGGGGCTGTCTTTTCCCTGTGATTTTTGAAGGCAAACAAAGTTTTAATGGTTAAAGAACAGCAGAAGTGACTGTGCCAGAGGTGTGGCCTCACTCTTTGGAAAATAGAGGGAATTCCAGAGCCACAAACTGGCTTCAAAGGTGTCACACAGCCCAGCTCATGTTAAACAGCAGATATGTCCCATGCTGTCGAAATACCCTTTTGATTATATCCTGTAATGAAAGACATGCAAAGAAGTTGGGGCTTAGAATCAAGGAAGGAAATTTTTACTGCTCAAACAGACCTTTTCCATGTCATATGTGGGAAAAGACCTTGTCAGCAAGACTTGATCTTTCCATGGTCAGCTCTTGACAGCTGAGATAAAGGAGGCAGCACCTGCTCACCCATGGCAGGGGCTGGAATGAGAGGACTTTTAAGGTCCCTTCCAACCCAAGCCATTCCATCATTCCATGATTCTGTGATTATTTGGGGCCAGGTCTCTCAGAGAGACCAAAAGCTGATGTTTCCTGTTGGATAATGGGATAAACTTTTAGTCCTGTGTATGTGCAACAAATGGGCACCCAGGATAGGATCCCTCTGCTGCATTCTAGAAACCAGAGGAGGGAATTCAAGCAAAGGAAAAGCAGTAGAAGTGAGGGAGAAGCATATCCTGATAATATTGTTTTACCCAGTTCTTTTTCCATATGGGTTTGGCCAACCCTGTGTTAAACACAATCACGTGGACTTGGTATGCTGGAGACCTCACAGGGATCTTCCAACATCCATTTCCCACTGAATTCCACTGACTTTCTCCTTAGCCTGCAGAGGCTTCAGGATTACTGCCAATGTTCCATCAGAGCCAGCATACTGGCCCAGGATTTCTTTTTTCATGAGATCCTTTAAACATGAGAAAGATGGAGTCATGGAACCATCAAGAGGGAGAATGGAGCCTCTGCTACACATTCCTGACAGGATGGTTCCGGTTTCTTCCCAGGTGAGAGATGGATGTAGCACCTCAAAAACACATCACAGGTCTCACATTCTTCCCTTTGGACCTGAAAAGGTCAAAGTTATCCTTAATTTTGTACCTAATCAGACTGGTGGGCTGCTGTTGCTTCGTTCAGGACCATGATTGGAGCACTGTGAAATGGGTCAGTAGATGTGAAAGGGATCAGTAGATGTGAAATGGATCAGTAGATGTGAAATGGATCAATAGATGTGAAATGGATCAACAGATGAACAGTGGATCAATAGATGTACAATGGATTCATCCTATGATTTTCTCTTTCCATGCATGTACTGGTACCAAGGGAAAGGAGAACTGAAGCCCACAGGTGGTGCTGCCACACGAGAGAAGCAACCCAACTCTGCCCCAACAGCATCTGCAGCAGTTGTGCTTTTGTTTGACCAGGCTGAGCCAAAATGTTTCCAAAACAAAGAGGAAAGGGAACATTCAGTCTCGTCGGGAATCCTACTAGGGAAGGACAAGGACACATTCCCCACTGCTGTGACGGGAGCGCTTTGCCCGCGCTCCTCCTGGTGGGAATAGCCCAAATCCTGCACTGGAGTAGCTGCAGCACTTCAGAAGTTACTACTGATCCTACGGAAAAAGCAGCTGGAATTAAGTGCCTCTTACTCTATGGATCTGTCACTCTGCTAATCAAGAGTGTGCCAGGATCTGTGTGGCGACAGAAGAGGAGTTCTGTGCCGGAGAAAGGCTCTGTGCCAGGACCGCCGTGCCCACGCCAGGTCACGTCCCAACAGAAAACATGGAGAGCACTATTGTCACTAAGCAAGTCCTAATGCCACTGGAGTTACTGGAGCAGCATCAATCAAGGCATCGTGGTGACCCCCGAGCACAAATCCTCCCCAATCCCAGTCTTCCCGTTCCGCTGGCAGCCATGTCCCAGGAAAAGCTGTCCTCAGCAAGGCAGAAGCAGGTAAGAGAAATAACATTAAAAATCTATGTCCCATCCTGAGTTGTCATCAGGGGGTGGCTCGTCACTGTCCTCTGGGAAGCTGTCGAAGTTGCTCGTGTCCGTGGGAGACGCGACCTGCAGGGGAAGAGCGACGAGAAGGGGATGTTCATCCCAAGGCTGGCATTCCCTCTGCATCCCACAGCCATAGGCATCCCAGAGAACCCCCAGCAGGCCAGGGAAGTGCTGCATCCACAGCTTTTTGCTGGAGGATTTCCCCCAGCTCCCCTGCTGTCCTGTTTTCCTACCTGTTGCCACAAGGTTATCCCAACCGACTTGGGAAAGGCTTCCTCAGAGCCCAGGATTTCCCATCCATGGCTCCAGGATGCTGAGCTGAGCTCTGCTGCCTTTAAGTTTCCTGACATTGCTCAGCCTCAGGATCCTTCCAGAGAAACCCATCTTCCCAGCATGAAGGCCAAATCCCCTTTTTTTTTTGAAATCATGACATTTGAAATCTACCCTGGCTATAGAATTTATGGGGTTTGTGCTTTGTGACAGTGAGGGAAACTTTCTTACAGTGAGGACTTGATAAAGTCAAGACAATCAACAAAAAATAAACAATATAGGAGGAAACCAGCAACTATCCAATCCAAAACAATGAGCTTACTTTTATTTACTTTAAATTTCTTACTACAAATTTACTACTTTAAACTTTACCCAGAGCAGGAAAAAAACTTGCTGCAGTTTTCAGTCATTTCATTTGGGAAGAGCCTGAGCCAGGGGCCAACTGACAGTCATTAAACCCAGAATTCTGGAATCGTTTGGGTGGGAAGGGACCTTAATGCCCATGGGCAGGGACACCTCCCACTGTCCCAGGCTGCTCCAAGCCCCAAAGTCCAACCTGGCCTTGGGCACTTCCAGGGATCCAGGGGCAGCCACAGCTGCTCTGGGCACCCTGTGCCAGGGGTTCCCCAGTCTCATAGGAATATATTTTTCCCAGTACCCAGCCTGGATTGATCTTAGGGGTTGCCCCAGCCCACCTGGCCTTGTTAACCCTCCTGAGATTCCCATTTGATGCTGGATGCTGCTGCAAGCCCTGGGAAAAGATAGGAGTTCCAACTCCAGCTTTACATTTAATGTGCTGCCCAACTGCATCAGCATTGTCCTGCTGATGAACACTTTTTGGGGGAAATCAGGATTGTGGAATACCCAATTCATTTTGGAAAAACAAACCCACCCTACAATATCTTAGTGGTTTGAATTTCTTTCAGATTATCTCGATCTGTTGACTTTGTTTGGGCTCCTTCATCCTTTGCTTCCTCAGCTCTTTGGAAGAGTCCTGAGCTTTTAAGGAGAGGTAAAATCACAGATTCCAGCTGTGGTATCAAGGCTCAACGGTGCCCTAGCAGCAGGTTTTAAATTGGGATCTTTCCAAAAAGAAAAGAGCTTTTTGATTGCCTCACTGGTAGTGCCATGTAAGAAATGAGAGTTGAAGAGCTGAGAAAAGCCTTTTTTTTCAGAAGAAAAAGGAACTAATCTGTATGTTTGGTCCTGCTGGCTCTTTCTCAACTAAAAAGGAGAGGTGGATTGAAAGAAAAATGGATGTCTGCCTCCAGAGCTGTATTTTGGATCCCTTTTCAGAGTGGCAGTTGAGACTTCACCAAAAAAAACTAGTGGAAAATGAGCTGGAGCAGGATTGACAGCTCTGGGGTTGCCAAAATTCACAGTTCATGGGTCTGGAGAGGATCTCAGGAGTGGGTCTGGAGGAGCTGCTACTCCCAAGAGCTCAAGGAAAGGATGAGCTGGGTTGAACCAGGATTAGGGCCAGCCTGGAGCTGTCCTGCAAGAGGGAAGTATGCTCCCATCTATTCCAGTCAGCCTTGCCATGTGGGGTAAGAGCAGTATTGGAAATACGCCAAATAAACTCAAAATCCACCAAAACCACTTAGGAAGCCATCCAGGTTTTTTGTTTGTTTGTTTGTTTTTTCAGGTTACACAGACATCCTGCATTCCTAAAGCAGGAATTGCAACTGGATGTGAAGGAGCAAACTTGACTTTATTGCCTGACTTGAAATGTAGTCCTGCTGATGAATGAATAGGCATTAAATATAGGCCAAGGCCAGGCTGGACAGGGTTTGGAGCAACCTGAGATAGAGGAAGGTGTCCCTGCCCACAGAAGGTGATGGAACTGGATGAGCTTAAAGGTCCCTTCCAACCCAAACCACCTCAGGATCATAGCTTGAGCTTAACAGAAGAAAACCCCAACCAAATCCATCTTTGGTCTCTGAAATATTTCTGAGCTGTTACAGGAGAGATTTGCCAAGTCGTGCTTTCTCCCACTGACTCCAGGAGCTCCTACATCCCACAGGGCAAAAGGGGGATGGGAATCCCTCCTGCTCTTTCCCTAAGCAAACTTTGGGATGACAGATTCAGCCCCGGAGCTGGGCCTGCCCCTGCTGCAGGAGCTGCAGGACGGAGCAATGGGGTGCAATTAAACCCCCATTAATGGCATTCTCCCGGTGATCCCGAGGGGATTAAGCTGGAACAAGGAGGGGAGGCTGCAGGACAGAAGGGGCCAAGGTAATTTCTGTCAGCTAATCCTGTTTGGTTTCCCTTTGCAGCGGGGCTTTGAGGGCAGAGAGCTCACAAAGACATCAAAGGAAGAGCTTTGCTCCAAAGGAAAATGAGCAGAGCTGTCCCTCTGCACCGCTCCCAGTTAAACATCAACAGCTTTTCATGTGGGACATGGATGCAGGGCAAAGAGGGGCACAGGCACAAAAGGCAACACAGAAGGGAAGGTTAATGTGAAAGAAAAGAAATATGACATCCAAATCCCACTTGCCTTTCCAAAGGAAATGAGAATAAAGGAGAAGGGAAGAGGGCGAAGCTGAGAGAAGGGGTGGAAGTGGCAGCTCCCCATGGAAGTGGGAAAAGGAGGTGCAGAAACAAGTGGAGCAGGTGAGGGAAAGGAAAATGTGCTGGAGTGAGTGATCCTGCCTCAATCCCCTGCTGCAAAGGGGATTTCTCCACAGCTGTGCCCTCCTCAAACTGCCTTCCCAGGGAAGAGCCTGCCTGGAGAGCGAGCTTAGCTGGGAATGTGCCTAGAGTGATTTTTTCAAGCATCTCCAGAAGAAATATAGCACATTATTGCCACTTAACCCAATGCACCACTGCCCAAAGCCCACAGCATCCCCGAGGAATTGGCCATGGAGGAGAAAACAACCATAGGAAAACTTACACTTGGGATTATGGGAGGTGTCAGTGTCCCTTTCCGTAGCCCTTCCCAGTTAAAGCCTTCAAACCATCTGAAGGGAGGGAAGAATCCAACAGTTAGACAGGTGTAGCACAAAAAGAAAAGAAAATTGCTTAAACAATAGGTTTCATCTCCCACAGACTTTGCCTTCAAATCTCTTTGGAAATTTTCCTGCCATCTTTTTTGGGGACTGAGAAGGAGGAGTGTGCAGCAACCCCATGCTGACACCATACAAGTGGAAATACACTCAGATGGGAACCATTCCTTGCTGCAGGTGTCCTGGAAGCTGCTCCTTCCCTTTCAGAGAGTGGATCCCTCTCACAGGAGCCCCATAATATCCTTTTTCCCCTATGGAATTGGGTTAACTCCCAACCCATGCTCAAGGATGTCCCACTGGTGGTTTTTCTCAGGTTTCTCACAAAAATGTCCATCCAATCCATTCCTGCTGCTTTGGGGATGGCAGAAGAGAAGATCCAGCACAGATGGATGAGAGAAATTGTTCCTGGAATGGGTGTCTCACCTGCTCTTATCCCAATAAACTCCTAAGACATCATATCACCCCTTCCATGGGATCAAAAGAGAGGATGAATTTACATTATGGACAGGAAGTGGTTTTAAGGAGAAAATTGAGATGTTTGAAATGCCTCTCTCTGGGGGTTGGAGCTGATGGTGCTGGAGAAGACACTTACTTGTGCTTTTGGATATCTTTCACTCCATTTTTCAAGTTCCCTAATCTTTCTGATGGATTGTCCCTGTAAAAGGAAGAACAAATGCTAAATCCCACTGACCAGCTCATTTCTTTGCAAACAACATCAAGGCTTTTTTTTTGTTATTTCATCCACTTACCTGCATAGTTTTTTAATTAAATTAGCAGCATTTTTGGCAATCTTCTTTGGAAATTCAATCATGTCTATTCCCCTTAAGATGATGTTATAGGTCTTCATAGGGTCTGGGCCTGAGAAAGGGGGACTTCAGAAGGCACATGGAAGGAAAAAATATTAAAAACTTGTCTTTCATAAAAATTTCTCTTTAAAACAGCATTGAAATCTGATAAAATACACCCAGATGAGAAAAGGCAGGTGTCAACCAGGAATGCTTTACTTCCCATGATCCTAACCATTTCTCAAGGAGCTCTGGAATTCAGGGGTTTTGGCTGCAGAGAAGTACCAAAAAGAAGTTTTCCATGCTAAATCCTCTTCTTCCCAAGGCGGCTGTGTCCCAGCAGCCTGAGGTAGGAGGCTCTGAGCAGCATTCCCTGGCTTATCCTTGTGTGACGGGACCTGATTCCAGGGGGGATGAACTGGCTTTCCATGGATGGGGGGGTCGTGTGTGTCCAGCCCTAAAGGACAGGCAGGTGGAGGGGATGGATCCTTCCCTAGCTCCTGGGGGTGAGGTGAGGAAGCTCCAGGAAGCCACCACTGCCAAGAGCAGCAGTGATATCCCAAATTTAATATGGGAAGGGATGGATGGTGCCCAATCCACCCCTCCTTTCCAGCAGTGAGGAAACTCCCCAGCTCAGTGCAAACCCTTCCCCTTTTTCCACTGTTTCCAGACCATTCAGGGACAAACCCTTCCCCTTTTCCTATAATTTCTGGACCATTCAGGCCCAAACCCTTCCCCTTTCCCCACCATGTTCAGACCATTCAGGACCAAACCTCCTCAGCTCAGTGCAAACCCTTCCCCTTTTCCCATAACTTCCAGGTCATTCAGGGCCAAAACTTTCTCCTTCTAGACCATTCTAGGCCAAACTCTTCCCCTTTCCCCACCATGTTCAGACCATTCAGGACCAAGCACTTCTCCTTTCCCCATAATTTCCATTCAGGGCCAAACTCTGCCCCTTTTCCCCTTATTTCAAGATCACTTAGGGCTAAATCCTTCTCCTTTTCCCTTTATTTCCAGACCATTCAGGCCCAAACCCATTTCCCATCGTTTTCAGATCATTCAGGGCCAAACACTTCCTCTTTCCCCACCATGTTCAGACCATTCAGGACCAAACCTCCTCAGCTGAGTGCAAACCCTTCCTCCTTTCCCATCATTTCCAGACCATTCAGGGCCAAACTCTTCCTCTTTTCCCATCGTGCTCAGCCCACTCAGAGCCAAAAAAAAGATGATTGGAGTGGAAAAGCCACCGTGGAGTTCCCTGCCCCTGCCCTGGCCTCATCAGGGTGACAAGGGCAGAAATCTTGGGATGAATTTTGATGCCCATACCTGCCAGTCAGGAGCTCATACATCAGGATTCCCAGGGACCAGTAGTCTGCTGAAATGTCATGACCTTTGTTCAGGATGATCTCAGGGGCTACGTACTCCGGGGTGCCACAAAAAGTCCATGTTTTCTTTCCAAATCCTATTTTCTTTGCAAAGCCAAAATCGACCTGGGGGAAGGGGGCAGGAGAGAGTCAGGGCAGGGCATCAGAGGGAATGTCAGCTGTGGACTCTGCTCCTCTTGAAGTGAAGCAAGGCAGAAAGGAGGATTCCTCATGGGAATTTTCTCCTAATTAAAGCACCAAGGGTTGTTCCAGGACCAGGGAACAACAGTGACCTTTTTGCTGATTTATCCTTGGGAAAATTCCCATGAGGGAAGCAAACACCAGCACCAAGGGTTTCCTGGGGGTTGGAACTTTCTATCACTCATAGCTCAGGTTGATTTATTTTGCTTTTTTTCTCTAAAATTTAAATTAACATGGGCGAGGAATGGTTTTAAGCTGTGAGAGGGTAGGGATAGATGGGATATTGGGAATGAATTGTTCCCTGGCAGGGTGGTCAGGCCCTGGCACAGGGTGCCCAGAGCAGCTGTGGCTGCCCCTGGATCCCTGGCAGTGCCCAAGACCAGGTTGGACTTTGGGGCTTGGAGCAGCCTGGGATAGTGGAAGGTGTCCCTGCCCATGGCAGGGGTGGGAATGGAGTGGGCTTTGCAGTCCCTTCCCACCCAAACCATTACAGAATTCTGTGATTTAAACACCTGCTGCCAAGTTCAGTTTTCTCTTCCACCATAAGGAGTGAAGCAGCACAAGTGTCTCCTCCCACTTTGGCTGCTGGGCTCATCCTGTGGCCCTACAGCAGTGTCCCCACAGCAGTGGCAAGCCTGGAAAATCAGATTATCCTATAAAGTGGAGTCCTCTGGGGCTGGTCAGGAACCTCCACGGTCACAGCCCATGTGGGATCTGGGACACTCATGCTCAGGGACGTGCCTGAGGAGCTGGGGGCTGTGAGGGACCAGCACAGATCCAGTCCCAGATCCTCCTGGGCTGAGAGGAGGACAGTCCGGCACCTCATCCTCCTCTACCATCCCATACCTCAGAGCAGCCCCAGCTGAATTCCCCCCAGCCTCAGGGAAACGCTGCAGGGGGTAAATCCCAATGTCACTCAGCAGGTGACACATGGGGGCTGCCACCAGGCTGTGACCATGGTGCTCCAGCTGCTCCCACCCCAAAGAGCCCCCAGAGCAAGACACAAAGCCCTTGGACCCCCCTGGCTCCCAGGGGGCCACCAGCCCTTCCTGGACCAGCTCCTTTTGGGCTCCTGGCCTTCCCTGGTGGCTTCCCAAGGATCCTGCAGCACCTCCCACCAAGGGAAGCATTTCTTCTCTCCTGCCCCTCTCCAAGCCCTCACCAGGCCATTTGGAGTACGCCAAAAAGCAGCTTGCCCCTCCTGAGTTCTGGGGCGAATGGGTCCTGTTTTGGCCAAGACAGCCAAGTGGCTTTCTCCCGCTGCTCTTTTCTCAGCATTCCAGGAGCCTGGATCAGAATCCCAAGCCAGAATCAGCATTTCTCACCTCAGCCATGCCCTGAGCCCTGCTGGAAGTCGGGAAAACATCCTGGCACTGGTGATGACAACACCTTGCCCTGATCTGCTCTCAGCATCCCCTGATGGACCCCGTGGGGGGACTTTGCTCCTGACCCTCTCTGGCCAAACCAGAGATTTGGCTAGAGATTTTTGGGGATTTTTTTCTGGCACTCACCAGCTTGGCATAACCTCGGTGATCCAGAATGAGGTTCTCTGGCTTGAGGTCCCTATAAATGATCCCTTTGGAATGCAAGTAGGCAAAGGCTTCCACCACGCACGCCGTGTAAAACCTGGTCGTGGAATCCTCGAATGAGCCCCTGTGGGAAGGAGGGAGGGAAAGGAAATAAAGCCATCAGATGAATCCCTGGGAAGTGGTTTTCCTTCCCCATGGAACTCATTCTGCTGTTAAAACTTTTATCACTGCAGTAAAATCACCTTTTAACTCCTGGAAAGTTCCTGCTGCTAAACTCACCTTTATATTCCAATCTAATTAAATTTCCATTTTTGAAGAAGCCTCTTTGCCTCCCACATCTGAAACTATTTTAAAGTTTATTCTATAATTTAGAAATAAAACTTTAAAATCCTTGTCTTGTAAGCAAAAGGGTAATTTTTTTTCCAATTACAACTTTGGTTTTTGAGTGTAAAAACTCCTTTGAGGCGTGCCGGTAAGTTCTGTATTAAAGCTCCCAACTGAGACAAAAGGCAGAAAAATCACAGCTGCTGGGGCTTGAAGAGTTGATGCAAATTCCAAACTGCACCTTTGGATCCTTGTTTCCAAAGTTTTCCAAAGAAAACCACATTCCCCTGCCTGCTGGAGGCTGCCTGAGACCTGGAGAATGTCTAAGCTAGATGGCAGCAGAACCTCAGTTTAAATCCCAGAGAATTAGAGATGGAATTACCAGGCTCTGACAAAAGATCAGGAAAAATCTCACCCAGCACCTTCTAACTTTGCTCCAGTTCCCGTTTCAGTGAGAAAAACTGCTGGGAAAAGGAAGAATTACAGGAAAAAATTGTTCTGGGGAATGACAGACAATTTAATCTCGGCTTTCTGATCAATCTTTCTAAATTTAATGGAATTCTGTTGCAGTGATGAGGCTATTCCAGAGTGACAATTCCCTGCATCTTTTCCTGCTCTGTGGGCACATGCCACATGCACCCAGCAACCCCAAACATTCCAAGGTCAACCCTCCTAGGTCAGGGACTGTGGGGGTTTTGGGCATCTCATGCTTTCCTAACTATTTTTTTCCATGTCACCACTGCATCCTGATGGAACACTGCTCCTGGCAGGATGTCGATTTTGATTCCCACTTGAACAAGCAGCCCTGGTGTAATATGGGAAATCTGGGCCAACAGACCCTGCATAGCTCTTGATTTCCTCCTGCTCACTTCTCTCAGTCCTGGCTGGGCCATAAACACCAGGAAATATTTATGGATATTATTTCTCAGAGTCCATGTGGCAGAGCTGAAGTTGATATTCACGCTCACAGAGGGAGGGCTGCAGGGGTGGGAAAAGCTCACAGGGGTGGGAAAAGCTCTGAGATGGGAAATTGTTATTTAAAAACTGTGACATCAAAAGGACCCAGAGCTGCTGGAGCAAATCCAGAGGAGCCCATGGAGATGCTCCAGGGCTGGAGCCCCTCTGGAGCCAGGCTGGGAGAGCTGGGGGTGCTCACCTGCACAAGAGAAGGCTCCAGGGAGAGCTCAGAGCCCCTTCCAGGGTCTAAAGGGGCTCCAGGGGAGCTGGAGAGGGACTGGGGACAAGGGATGGAGGGACAGGACACAGGGAATGGCTTCCCACTGCCAGAGGGCAGGAATGGATGGGAAATTGGGAAGGAATTGTTCCCTGGCAGGGTGGGCAGGCCCTGGCACAGGGTGCCCAGAGCAGCTGTGGCTGCCCCTGGATCCCTGGCAGTGTCCAGGGCTAGCTTGGCCTTTGGGGCTTGGAGCAGTCTGGGACAGTGGAAGGTGTCCCTTCCTATGGCAGGGGTGGCACTGGATGGGCCTTAAGATCCTTCCAACCCTTCCAGCTGAATTCTGGCATTTCAAACACCCCACTCTGTAGGACAAGCCCCAGCTCACCTGTCCCTGAGAATTGTCCAGAGCTCTCCTCCCAGGCAGGCCTCCATCAGCATGTACAGGTACTTGCTGTCCTTGAACGTCCTGTAGAGCCTGCGGGTGGCAGCCAGAAAATAAATAAAATAAAAATAATAAATGATAAATAATAAACAAAAAAACCCCAAATCAATCATCAAAGCACCAAACGGAGTTTAAAGAAGCTGAAATGCTCTTCCTCTTCCTCCCAGAAAGGAATGTGGAGGAAAAACTGCCTCAAGGGATGGGCCAGGCTTTGTGAACCCATCCTCGAGTTCTGAACTGTGCTCTAAAATCCAGGCTCTGGGCTCAGCAGGATTTTCTATGATATTACATTAATTGGATTTGTAGATGTGTTTAATAATATTAAATAACTATGGTGAAAGAACTCAGAGATTCTCCTTTCTACTTGATTCTAATGTTCAGCTGCTTTTGTACTCTCTTTCCACCTGTGGCTTTATCCATCCAGACTTCAGGAGGGTGTGGATACAGGGAAGGTTTCTTGGCATTTTTCCATTTCTTTGGGTAATAATTTTAACAATTTCTGCAGCAGAAAGGAATGCTGCAGAGGGCAACTTCTGGTGCAGTTCCTGCACTCCTGGCAGCTTCCAGGAGTTAAAAATTCCAGAAGTTAAAAATTCAGGAGTCCAAAATTCCAGGAGTTAAAAACTCAGGAGTTAAAAATTCCAGGAGTTAAAAATTCAAGTGCTGCTGCCACACGATGGAAATGAAACCAGGTGGGTTTTGCAGATTCCAGCTCTTCCCTGCTAATCCCGAATATTATGGGATGGATCAGTGGGAAAACACTGCAGGATTTGGTTCCTTTGGAAGAAATCCATTTCTATTTATATAAAACCAGCATTAATTTATAACTGGCCATTAAATAATACTAAAATTGATGGTTTTAACAAAAATCTCCCCACTTATTTCTTGCCACTTGGACAAAATATCGTTTATCTTAATACACATTTAATCTCTATTAAAGTTTACAGAAAACTTCAAGAATCCAAAATGTAATTTAATGTTTTTAATTGCTTTTAATTGCTTGGTAATTTAAATACTACTGAAATACTTTCCCTAATTAAGGCAGCCCTGCTGAAAATTTTATGGGCATTAAATTTGGCCTAAAATGCACAAATTAAAAAAATCAAATATTATTTATCAGCTATCACAGAAGCATAAAGTTTAGATACATGAAAGGGCATTATTTCAGACTTAAATTTAAATGACACAGTATTCAAACAACTTCTTTATTTATTTCCTTATTCATCCAGATATTTGAACTTGTTTGGCCCCTGATCCAACCCAGAGCATTGTGTTCTGTTTAAATTTTAGTTTGTCTAAAAGTCAATTTTATTTATGGCCACTTGGCCTCTCCTGCTCCTTTTGCCTGGTTTAATTCATTTTAATAACCAAACCTAATTATTCTTCAAAGACTTTTTAATAAACAAAATGAATTAAGAAAACAGACAAGTTCTTCAGGAATTTTGTCTTTCCCCTTCTAATATCCCAGAAGTTGTGTCCTTGCTCCAAAATTATTCTCATTCATCAGTTCAAAACTGCATTAATCTACTGAAATATTAAAATTTCTGCCCATTGCACCCAAAAGCAAAAATTTTCCCAGCTGGCCCAAAAAATGGAATGAACAAGTTATTGATTAAACAATAAACGAGTTGAATAATTTTAGGATAGAAACTATAGGAAAACTTCAAATCCCTGTGGATGGGCAAGAGGAGAAGAGGGGGAAAAAGCAGAAACCAAGTCTGATAAATCAAATATTCTCTAGCAATAGCAAAAGGTTGGACTTTGTGACTTGGAAACCCCCTTCCCAGGGCAGGGTTTCCATGGGATATTAAATATAATTCAGGGATGGTTGCTGTGCAAAAGGTGGGAAATACTGCAGGGTTTGGAAGGAGGAGATGTACAGGTAAAACATCCTTGTTCTGCTTCCCTGCTGAAGGATGAGGAGTGGGAATGAAGCAGGAATTCATTTATCAACCACGAATATTAGTGGCTCCATTAAGAAATGTTTGCAGGCTCAGGTTTTATTTAGGAGTGGGTATTTCTGGGAATAACAGTGGCTTGGCTGGCCCTGCACTTCCCCTCTCATCCCAAAACAGCTCAGCCTCCCAAAAATCCAGAGGCTGGAATAGCCCACAGGGGAATATTTGGCTCCTGCCTGGGCAACAAGGAATGTTTATGGATCCCAGAGCTCATCCTGAATGGAATGGCAGCCGGGCAGTGCTGGGCTCCAGCTGTCACCCATGAATCACAGCAGAAGCCCTGGGCTCCAGGGGAATCCCAGGGATGAGCCTGGGCAGGAAACACCCCCTGAGTGCCCTCATGCTTCCCTTTGGATTCATCCCAGGGGTTTGGTTTCATCCCTGAGAGGGTTTATTTGCATCTCCTGAGCAATTTCTGGGAGCAGGGCTGATCTCCTAAGGCAGAAAAGTTTTCCAGGTATCTCTGAGGGTGGGATGAGGCAGCCTTGGCTTGGATGCCCTTCAAGGTGGCTTCAGGGATCCTCAGCACCCACTGCTCCATCCTGACCTACAGCATTGGGAGAATCCCCCCTCTCTGTCCTCACAGTCCTTGAAAAGCCAGGGAATGTTGTTATTAGGGTGGAAAGAACCAAAAATGCCTGGCACCCCTTTTATTTCCTGGAGATGAGCTTGGATTTGGGGCAGGGAGATGATTTTAATGTGTTTGCCCGTGAGGAGTCCAGGGTTGCTGAACTCAAGTTGTCAAATATCCCCTAAAGAGAAATGCTGGACACAGCTGCTCATTGTCACAGCACGCTGTCAGTTCAAAGGATGAAGGCTTTGCCTTCCACCTTCCCTTAGTGGGAAGAAAAACTCAGAAATTGGGAAAGAAAAGGAAAATTAACCTTGAGCAGGGGCAAAGCCAAATCATGATAAATATATTTATGTGTGTATATATATATATATATGTGTGTGTGTAAATTCTTGATGGTGAGTCCAGGGCCTGAAGGGGCTACAGGAGAGCTGAGAGGGACTTGGGTCAGGGGACACAGGGAATGGCTTCCCACTGCCAGAGGGCAGGGTTGGATAGGATATTGGGAAGGAATTGTTCCCTGGGGGATGCCCAGAGCAGCTGTGGCTGCCCCTGGATGCCTGGAAGCATCCAAGGCCAGGCTGGACTTTGGGGCTTGGGGAACCCTGGGATAGTGGAAGGTGTCCCTGTCATGGCAGGGGGTGGGATGGGATGGGCTTTGTAGTCCCTTCCCACCCAAACCATTCCAGGATTCTGTGATTTAGGCACAGAACTGGATGGGCTTTAAGGTCCCTTCCAATCCAAACAATCCTGGGAATCCATGGATCATCTGGCAGCACCAGCGAGCTCCGCCCAGCACTTTCCCCGTGCTCCACATCTCCATCCCCTTGCAGGAGAGGAGCTGAAGGCTTTCCCAGGCTGGCTGGTGCCTGTGTGGACGCCTGGAATGCCGAGGCCCAGGGCAGAGGAAGGTACCTGACGATGAAGTCGGAGTGGGCGCTCTGCATGATCTGCTTCTCGGAGCGGATGTGCTCCTGCTGCCGCGTGTCCACGATGTGCCGCTTCTTCAGGATCTTCATGGCAAACGTCTTGGCCTCCTCGCTCTTCAGCTGCACCTGGGCACGGCAGCACAGGCTGGGGTTACACACGGGGCACAGCTTGGCTGGAATCCCACCCTCCTGCCAGCAATCCCTCCATCACTTTGGTGCTGGAGACAGGAACAGGGATATACACACACTGGCAGATCGTAGCAGCCGGGATTTCTTTCCCTGGTGTTTCTTGGGTCCGAGCGTGGCTCAATTCAAGGATGGGTATAATGGTGTGCTCAGAGAGAGGTTTTAATCAGAAGGGACCTCGTGGTCCAAGAGCAGCAATTCAAAGACCATGAAGTATGGTTATCAATACACAGAGCTACCTGGGGCCAGGTACCCAATCCCAAACGCAGGACAAGGGAATGACCACATAAATCAAAAGGTCTTGAACCAACAGAGAATCAGGCCTAAGAATAAAATTTCCTTTGGAATGAGCTAATTAGCATCCCTCACAAGGTCCTAAATTTATGCCTTCTATCTCGGATGGTTCAATTCCCACAGCAGATTATTAGCAACAGCCCACGTTTATTGCAAGCCAACCCCTTTCACAGGGGCTTTGAATTTTTAGACAGTTTAGAAAGAAGTGTAGACTAGTTGAATTTTTGAGATATTGATTTGTATTAGTAATTTAATATGTTTGAAAGATTATTTTGGATTAAACAACAGTTGCTGTTGTTTTGTATTTTTAATTATACATGGATTAATTTTATAGATTTTTGGGTCCGGCTAGGGTGGTGCGATTTGGGTTTGAGGGCTTATAGTTAATTTAGTTGTTGTAATGGATTTAGTTGTTGTAGGGATGGCATTTATTTTAAATTTAAGTCAGAGTCTTACAATATTTTGGTTTTAAATATATATTATTTCAATAGTTTGTGTTAGTATAAAATTATGCTAATACTTTAATTTATTTAGATGATTACATGTTTTTTCTATAATAGTAGTTGAAATATAGATTGTGTGGTTTTCTGTCGGTAGTTCTGTTAATTATGTGTATGATTTTGCCACAACAATAAAATAACAACTATGTGTTAATTATGTGTATGAATTTCCTGGTCATACACAGATGATTGCTCACAGATCTTAGGTCCACCCTGGTCAATGATATGAGTGCATCTGTGATTCAGAAGGATTGGTTGAGGCCCCCTGCTTGAGTTTAAATCTATCCTATCAATGACATGCCTAGAAACTTATTTACTTCCCCAGTAAGCGTCTGTTGTAGACAAATTCTTTGTGCAGCTCTAGACCATCTGGAACTGCCATACCTGCCCTCCAGAAATTCCTCCCACCTCTCCAGTCAGGATCCAGGTTTCTAACTACTTGGCTCACTGCTAAAGAAAGCTGTTTCTAAACACTGTGATTTTTAGGGAAAAGCCAAATGTGGGTGCTGCTCTCAGGTCAGGAGATGTTGCCAGTTAAAATTCAGCTCCGCCAGCCCCCTTGCCTCCAGCTCACCCCACCTGTGCAGGCTCTGGCTGGGAATTGCAGAGCTGGGATGTGGGCAGAGGATGAGCAGAGCTGGCTTCCCAGCAGCACTGCCTGCTCATGGCTTTGCTTTCCCCCTTAAGCCTCTGCCCCCTATTTTTAGCCTGGTTCCCTGAGCTGAGGCTGAGAGGAGTTATTTGCTTGCTCTCAGGGTAACCCTGGCAACTTCTGAACCCCGAGGGACAGGTCCCTACCCCAAAGCCAGCTGGAAGGCAGCCATCCTCCCCATCCTGGCCATCTCTCTCAAAGGAATCCCGTTGTTGACCTCCCGGGCCTCCAAGCCTGCTAAATTGCCCCGGCAGCTCCTTGCAGCAATATTCCAGTGAGGTTCTTTCCCCGCGGCGAGCACGAGGTGCCACCTGGCAACTCCTGCTTTGGTGTCCTTGTAGGAATTGGGCTTCTGCCAGAGAGAAACAGCTTAGCTGTCCCTGAGCCCCATTAGAAACCCAGCCTGCCTTTAGGGTTAGGAGGCAACACTTTGGCAATCAGAATTTTTGTAATGCTAGATCAGGTTTTGTGTTGTTTTGCTGGCAAGAATGTGGGTGGATATCGACATGGCACTTTTGTAGAACCATGGAATGTGCTGGGTTGGAAGAGCCCCTTGAGGATGATTCAGTCCAACTCCTGGCCCTGTGCAGACACCTCAATAATCCCACCATGTTCCCCAGAATGTTATCCAAACTTTCTCCTGGGCTTTTCCTGGGCCACACACCCTGAACTTGAACAGTTTCTTGTCCACCTGCTTTGTTCTGTCATGGTTCAGGGATCAGGGAAACACCAGGAGGGATGGTATCCCCAGCAACCCCAGGCTGGACTTTGGGGCTTGGAGCAGCCTGGGACAGTGGAAGGTGTCCCTGCCCTGGCAGGGGTGGCACTGGGTGAGCTTTGAGGAGCTCACTCACCACAGTTTCCCTCTGCATCCCTCTGAACCTCCACAACAACAAAGATGTTTTTCCAAGGGACTTTGGCTTCCTGTGGAATTCTTCCAATAGAAAGAAACCAGAAATCCATGCTCTGCTGAAACATGGTTATTTCTCTATCACATTAAATAAGAACTGACTCAACAGCAGTGCTTTGGGAGCTGAATTCCAAGTGTTCCTGCTTGCTGGACATTCCCAAGCTCCTGGATTTTCCCTGTTTCCCAGCTCAATCCGGTGGAAATAACAAAAATAGCAGCAGCTGTTGCTGAGAGCAGCATTTGCAAGCTGAGCTCTCCTGATCCTGACAGCTGAACTGCTGAACACCAGAGCAGTGACTGCTCCTGTCCCAGCAAGAGGGGACAGCCTGCTTTTCCTACTGACCAGATTCCCCTTTTCCCAGGATGGAAGAGAATTCCCCATGATCAGCCAGGGGCAGGGGGTCGGGCTCTGCTGCTAGGGAACAGGGACAGGAGAAGGGGAAACAGCCTCAAGCTGTGCCAGGGGAGGCTCAGCTTGGACATGAGGAGGAATTTCTGCATGGAAAGGGTGCTCAGGCCTTGGCAGGGGCTGCCCAGGGAGGTTTGGAGTGCCCATGCCTGGAGGTGTCCCAGGAAGGGCTGGAGGTGGCACTCAGTGCTCTGGGGACAAGGTGGGCATCGGGCACAGCTTGGGCTCCATGGGCTGAGAGGGCTTTTCCAGCCTCAGGGATGCTGGGATTCTGTGAGTTCTTTGGCTTTTGAAAGAATGGATCTTTTGGCTGCTATGAGGGGGGGAAGATTTGGGGATTTCAGTGAGGTTTTCAGTTACTTGAGATCAGATACCCAAGGAAATCTCAAACTCATCAGAAAATGTCACTCTTTCTGAGCTCAGCAAAATCCTGGGGATGATCTGACCCATTTTTTTCCATCCCTTCTCAACATTTGCAGCATATTCCCTTCTCCAACGTGTGCAGGAGCACCCTTTCCATGGAGAAATGCCTCCTCGTGTCCAACCTGAGACTCCCCAGGCACAGCTCAAGGCAATTCCTGACAATTAAACCCCAAAATTAGGAGACCGCCAAGAGAAAAATGATCTTTGTAGTAAAAAACGTTGCAATATCTAGGAAAAGCAGCTCGCTTGGGAATTGTAAATTGGACACAGTTGGAAATTTCCACCAATAAATATCTGGATTCTGCATCTGTCAGGCTATCAGAAGACAATTGCAGTGGGTTTTCCCTCATTATCTAATTAATTCACTAATAGCTTTGTTTACAACACAGGCTGGAGGCTGGAAGAGAATCAATTGCACCTCAAAAACTGGGCCAGATTTCTCTTAAAACACAAATAGGGCTGAAAAATTCCATTGTGACCACTTTGTACAGAGCCTGTAAAACATGGCTGGAAAAGTTTTATGTACATATTTTTATCTGTGTCTTTAGAAATCTCCAAACTGCAAAGGAATTTTGCTTTTTGGGGCCACCACAAAGCCAGAAAGAGTGCAGGAGGCAAGGATGTGATTTTTTTGTCTCTCTGTGCTCAGCCATCACCTACAGGAATCGATTCCATGGAAAAATGACTCCAATCCCAGATATTCAGCTACTCCAATATATTTATTTCAGAGCTGTCAAAAATAATCTTGATTTAAACCCAGAACTGACTTGGGGAAGGTGCTCAAGAGCACAGGACTTGAGTGTAAAGGAAATTAAAGAACGAAGCTAAGAGCAATAAATGTCAGCAGAGATGATTTCTGAGGGCTGAGTACATCTGCCCTCCATCCCTGTCACACGAGGTGACATTTCCCTATCCCAGTGGCACTTGAAATTCCTATTTTCCTAATGTTCATCCTGGATGCCACCCCAGAAGATGCTCAGCTGACATAAATCAGAGAGGCCGAGCTGTAAAAAGGAGAGGATGCACCCCAAAAAGTCCACTCCTCCTATTTGCTGTGGTTTCTCCAACCCTGGACGGTTCATCCCTCAAGAAAAACCTAGATAAAATTTGATTACACAGCCCAGTTTGGGATGAAGAGGAGCATCCATAAGGATGTTGGAAGAGGCATCAAGGAGCCAACAAAAAACTGAGCAAACAACACTCATTCCAATGCTTTGGAATTTTTTCCTGAGATACAGAAAACAAAACTGCCTGGAAAAGCAAGAAAAAAGGGGACTTCCATGTGCAATATCAGTGGAATTGAAAACAATTTTTATTTTACATTGTCTGACCTGAAAGCCATTTCCTTGTGCATGGATGCATGGAAAGGGCAACTGTTGGGAAACTTTAGTTTTATATAGATAGGGTAACTGAGAGGCATTTTAAAAGATATTATTTTATTATTAGTTTTGTAGATGGGTGAGACACAGAAGATGTTACAGGTAACGTAATTTTATCAGAAGTTAACTTATTTCTTAGTTATAATACTTTATAAATGTTTTTTAGCCCATTAGCTTTTGCTGCACAATGCTGCTAATACTTCTAACACTAATCACTATTATTTTTACTCCACATAGTCTTACTGCAATGTATTGTTTATAGTTCTAATCCTCTAAAATATCGAATTTGTTTATAAAACTATCTTTTGAAACTTATTTCTAATTCAATTTCTCAACAATGTCTTCTCTATCCTATAACTTTTCTAAGTTAACACATCTTATCTTACAGCTTATATATAAATAAACAAAACTATGTAAACTTTTAGTCGAGCTTTAAAAATCCTCTACAAATCCATTTCTCATAAGGCATTAGCATTCCCAGAGGTGTCTGGAAAACCCCATCCAATGGGAATGTTATTCCTTCTTGGCCAATCCCAGCTCCAGATATCCCAGTTTCCCCCCAGCCACCACCAGTTGCTCTCTCCAGTGGTGATGTTCTGAGCTATAAAACTCCTTTTCCTTGCCATGTCCTTCACTTTTTTCATACATTTTACTCCTGGAAAGCATGAAAACTGTGAATGTTTTCCAGGAACACTTCCATATTTAGGCAATAAAAAAGCTGATTCCTCCAATATATTTTACATTTTTAGCCCGAAGTAATAAACCATATTTTTAATGGAGGAGGTAGAAGCATGAGGCAGCAATTCCAGGCTCAGTTTTGACAAAAGGAATATTTTCTTGGCTTTATAACAAAATTTCCTTGCGTGGTAAAGAAAAACAACAAAATCTGGTGTGTTGAGCTACACTTTTAAATATGTTTTATCTGTGTACAGTTCAGTGTCAGTTAAGAGCTACAAAAAATGAGCTTATCCAGCATTTTCCTACTCAGGAGAGGGGCACCCACCCCTGAAGAAAACCTCTGGGAATGTTTTTCCCACCCCAGGTGGCTCTGGGGCTTCTTGGAGGCTTCTGAGCTGTGAACCATGTTCATGTGTAACATGAGGTGTTTCCATGCTCAGAATGGAATATTTCTACTCGAAATACTATAATATAGCACCTCCTGCTCTTCCCTTCACCTGGGCCAGGGTCACACATCACCAGGGTGGAGTTTCTGTCACCTTAAAGCTGGCCTGGCCATGGCCACTGCTGAGGGCCCCACCAGCAGCCCCGCATGGAGACAAACCCCTGCACCTCCCCAGGAACACCTTGAGGTTGGCAAAAACCCTCAAAAATGAGCCCAAAACCTTCACAAGGCTCAAACCAAGCCCCATACTGGTGGATCCCCCACTACAGGGTGGAGAAGCCAGATGTTAATTTAAGAGGCAACTCCCTGGTGTCAGGAGAGGAGGGAGGGACTTCAAAGGAAAGGTTGAGCACAACCTCCTGCTCTAAAGCACCTGCAGCAGGTGACTCCTTCAGAATACTCATAAATTAAATATTCATAAACAAAATAATCATACATTAAACCCTCAATCCCAGGAAAGGACCAGTGTTCCCACAGACGCTCTCTCCTCCACAGGATTTCATATCCCACCAAGAAAAGTCAGGAATAAAGCACTGGGAAGAGCAAGTTGAGCTTTGCACACCAGATTTACTCTTCACATCACAAATAACCACCAAAACAACCTCGTTTTGCCCATTTTCCAATTCCCAGTCACCTTGGGCTCCCACAGGATTATGGAGTGGAGGCTTCCCTGAGGTTTTGTGGTGGCAACAGTAACTCTGTTCCCGTTCTGTCCAGGCTTGCAGGAGTTCCTGACATACTGCACCAGTGTCCGGTGTCCGGAGCTCCTCCCTGGTGTAACCCAACTCCCTCTTCCTACTCCAAGGTTTTGTGTTGCCTTGGTGTCACAGACCGGTCGCCTCTTGCTCAGGCTCTGCTTTAAAGGAGACCACAGAGCTCCAAAGCCAAGCAGAGCAAAAAGCAGGCTCGGATTTTGTCTTTTCTCTAGGATTCTGCACAAAAACAGGCCCTCTCTGGGATGTATTGTCATGGGTCAGGTGCTCAATGTTCAGCTTTGAGGGCAACCCAGTGCAACCACTCTAGACCTGAATAAAAAATGTGTAGGAGAGGCTTTCTACTGTTACTCTGGATCTGGTTAAATAAGATTTTAGATTGCTCTTCCAATCCCAGCACTCACCCCATTCTCCAGGTTGCTTTTAAAAGGCCATAAATCAATGCCATAAACCACTTAAGAGAGAGAGGAGATGTGTGCTCCTCTCTCAGCCTAGGACATAAATCCTTCCTGGTTACTGCAAAGCATTTATTGGTACATTTTTTATGTCTCAGGAAATGTAAGTCAGCTTTCTTCACTGGATAATCCCAGCAGATCATTTTTCTCAGAGTTATTGGGGTGTAATAACAAAGAAAATGAAGCCTTTAACCCAGCAGTTGTTACAGGATATCACACAAGGAAGAAGAGGTCACCTACCAGCTCCACTCTGCCGAACCCTCCGACTCCCAGGGTGTCGATGATGTTGAAATCCGACAGTTTCAGGTTGGCAAAGAAGGCAGCTTCGGCTTCGTATCTGGAGGTTTTGAGGCGAAAAAACGGAAATTTCTTAGAGGTGCAAACCTGAGCAGTGTGTGCCGCCGCCCCCGAGCTGTGGGAGCCTGGGCCAGCCTTTACCTGCTGCACTTCCATCTCAGCTCTCAAAACTGGCCTTTAGCTCAGCATTCTGCTGCTCCTGACTTCAGCATCGCTCCACAGGACACGCTTTTCCAAGGGGGAATAGCAAACATCCCTACTGCGGGTGCAAAGCCAACACCTGGCACCGTGATCCAGCTCCCGAGGCTACAGCTGGGCACTTCCTATCCATCTTCTCCTGGGTGGAGTTTGCTTTTAAGTATTTTGGTGTCTTGAAGGATTTTTGTAAGATAAAAGTCTCTCCTAGGAGTTTCTCATATGCACAGGCTGGCAGCAGTTTCTATAAATGTTTATTGGAAGTGGCAGTATCACTAAAGGTCCCTGGAGAGAAATCCCAGCCAGGTTTTATGAAATCAGATCTGATAAGCTGCAAATGCCTGAAATGAATGACTTCAGCCACAGATCAACATTCCTATAAGGGTATCTTCACTTGTTCTCCTCCTGTAAACCCACTCAGAGCAGTCATCCCAAGCCAGTAGGTCCTAAAATCCCAATGCTCTCTGTTTATCCCATGGCCAACTGCCCCACAACACCAAGCCCCTGAGTAAGGAACATGCAACTCCAACCCATGCAAGCCAGAATCAGCCTCCCATGCCCATCCATGACCATGATTCCTCCAAAATAGCTCCTTGTTAAGGTTTAGAGTATTTTTAGAAAGGCGTGGAGGGGAAATGGATGAGCAGGATCCGGCCCCTCCATAAAACGTGACATTCAGCTGCCGGAGAGTCCTGGCACGTGTCCAACCTTTGGCTGAGGGTGACTTTATGGAAAAAGGGTTGGCCTGATGATGGAGGGAGACCTGGAGGGTGCAGGGCTTCATTTCAGCTGGAATAGCTTGCAATTTACAGTAGGGCATAATCACTGGAGGTTTTGCTCGTGCAGGGTGAGGGCAGTGGGGACATAAGCCACCATCCCACTCCCGTAGCCACCTGGCCAGATTTGGGACATTCCCACCTTGATTATTTCATTAGCAGCATGAACTGATTTACTGAGAGATTCCCTTCTAACCACCTCCTCTGCTCTGTTTAAAACCTCAATGCCAATGGGGGACATTTTCCAAGTGAAAAGGGAAACCTTCAAATAGGAGTTCAACAGTGTGAAAGGTCACCTCATTAAGCCCCAAATCTGAGGCAATAAAGCACCATTCTCTCCCAGGGGGTGCTATCAACAAATGACTTCAGCTCTGCTTTATTTTTTATGCTGTCACCAGATCCTGTCGGTGACCTTGCTTCTGCTGCATCCGACTTTGGAAGGCAATCAGCACAGAGCCCGCTGTGAACTTGGGATAACCTTGTGTGCCACAGCTGCTCATTGATCCCTTCGTGCTCATCACGAGGTGAATGCTTAGCTGGCACTAAAAATGGATTTAAATGTCCCCTTTCAGAGCACAGCAGAGCATCATTTCAGGAGTGATGGAGCACTGAGCGCCCCTCATTTCCATGATCAATGTACAGAGCAGTTAAATATTTTAATGATTTCTAAATACCAAGAAAATGAAATCCCAGCGTGGAAAATTTCCTGCCAACACACAAACAGATGTAAAATTTCAGGGCCAGCGTCACCCAACAGTTCGGGTTGGAAGGGACCTTCAAGGCCATCAGATTTCAACTTCCCTGCCATGGGCAGGGACACCTTCCTGGCTAAGGAAGCTCAAATCTTCTGGATTTGCATTGGAACATGTCAAAAAAACGGTATTATTTTGCTTAGAAAAGTACTTGATGCATTCTTGGGATTGCTTTTCGAAATCCCTTGGTTGATTCCCTCTTCCACACTCCTCGGATGTAGTGAGCACATGTAAGTGCAGCGAAGTAGATGAGACAAACTAGATGCATTTTTTTTCTAAATACAGTGCAACAAGCCTCCAAACCCCAAAAGAAATGCCAAAAATACACAGTGAAACCAAAACACAGGTAAAATCAAGCAAAAAACCCCTTGCCACACCCACTAACAACAGTCCCACTAGAATTCTGTTTTATTCCACACTACAAAAGTCCAAGTCCACCTAAACAGCAAATTCCTATAAATTAAGTCGTTATGCATTCCAAACCTGCTAAGCTGGAGGATAAATATCTTCAATAAAATGAGGAAAATACAAATATTCCCAAGCTAAATCAGAAACCAGGGGCATGATCCTCATTATGAAGTTTAGAATTCCTTCTGAATTCCTGAAGCCTGAACAGAAGCTTCTGTTGTGTGAGCTCCTCACACAACAGAACAATTGTAAAAAACCATCTGTGGTGTTTGATTGTATCGCCTCCCAAAATGAAGAGGCCCCTTCAAGGCACTGGGAGGGCATTGCTAAGGAATACAGAAGTTGATATATTAATATTTTTCTGTAGTAAAATGTTCCGTTCTGGATCAGGATAAAGAATCTGCAACAGTGAGGAATGTTTGGGATATTCACAGACTGGCTCAGGCTGCAAGGGACCACATCTGGTGCCACCTCCCTGCTCCAGCAGGGCCATCCCAGAGCCCAGGGCACAGCATTGTGTGCACACAGCTCTGCAACAGCCCCAGGGAGGAGACCCCACAGGCTCTGTGCACAATCTGCTCAGGGAAGCAGTTCCACAGAACAGACCTGGGATCAGAGTAGGGACAGTTTGACCCCACTTGTGCAGGATGAGATGGGAATAACTCATCCCTTGTGAGACAAATGGATCTGTGCCAGGGCAGGATGCTTTTCTCCTCTTTGGAGATGCCACAACCTCCTGCCAGTCCTCTTTAATCAGAAAGGCAGTTTTATTGTAAATCTCATCCTTATGGCAGTGCTTGGAGACTTTCCAAATAATCAAATGCTTTTCTGACCTCTGCAAGAGTTCAAATTCCTGAATTAATTGATGAGAGGAGTGCTGGGAAGACACCTTGGAGGCACAAGTTGCATCACAGGCACGTTCAGTGCCACGCTGGAGCTGTGCAGACACAAGGCCTGAACTTCCTGCACTGGGATTTCTGGGCTTGTTTGTCTCCAGTTGAATTAGCTGTAATTAAGAGAGAGCCTTTCCCTGGATATTTTGGTAATTGTGCTGCTTATCCTGGGTCAAAATGCCTGGAAAATCATAGCTGGAAGTGCTCAAAAAGAAAAGATACAAGGAATGTGTGATCCAAAACAAGTCTGTTCTTTAATAAAGAACTTTTAAAATGAAGGCTGAGCTTTTCACAGGAGCTGGTGGGACACCAGGAATCAGCTCCCAGTGTGCTCCTAATGGGACTTTTTGCTTATTGAAGCAGGTTTTTGTCACCTACTGGCACTAGCCCAACCTTGGCAGAGCTCACAGCCCACTCCTGAGGCTGAGAGCAGAGTGGGACCTCAGAGAGCAGCACAGGAGATGTTCAGCTCTGAGTTTGGCAGAAGACTCCAAGCTCTTCTCCAAGATTTCCTGCAGATCTGAATGGCAGAAACTTTCTGAAACCTGCTCTGGAAGAGCTGGGGCTTGGAAACACCGCTTCTTTCCCTGCCTCCAAATAAAATACCTGCTCCTGAAGAGCTGCCTTGCCTCAGCCTCCTCTTGGGCACGGACAGGCACCATGTGCAAGACACCAGAGTATTCCATCTTCCAATATCCCAATATCTTAATTCCAATATAAATTCAATATATTGAAATGGCAGTGCAGGAGCCACAGCCCAAATATCTGGGCAATGCTGTGCCCGAAGGGAGAGGAAATCCTGTGGCTCCTCACACTGTTGGAGGTTTCCCAGCATTTAAATGAGCCACTACCTCCTAGGATGATGATTGCTCTGAGAGATATTTCAAGCTTTGCCTCCTAAAACTACGAACAACAACAAAAACAATGAAATAATTGTGTTACATAGGCAGCTGATAAATGAGAAAATGTGAGGAGCAAAGGTTTGCAATTACCCAACTGTTCAGCTCTGCTGAAGTAGTTCCTGATTCCCATCCTAACCGTGTTGGGAAACATCAGACATCTGTTAGCAAACTGTCATCTCCAGAGAAAACTTGGCTCCTCTCCACCTGCAGCCTGCCAGACAGCCAGGAATTGCAACCAAATGGGAACCAAGCACCCTGATCCAAGCAAATGCCACCAGTTTGGGGGGGATAAACCCAGAATCTTGGAGCCTTCCCCACCGGCAGACACCAGCTTTGTTTAACAAGCAGCCTTTTATTTGTTTTCTTGGTCAGCTTGGTCACTATCTCATCTGTCACTGAGGAAATGCTTTTCTGAAAATGGAAATTACGGAATCTCTGCAAAAATTGGGAAAAGTGGAGCTGCAGCATCTGGATGGTGATGACCAGGGGCAGCCTGCAAGGAGACAGAGGTGAAATGAGCCTGAGATCCACCCCTGGTGGGGGGTGAGGAGGGAAATACATCTCAAAACTAATCCTTATTTCTATGCCCACTAAAAGACCTTTCCTTATAGTTTTAAGATACAGCGAGATTCTAAAGGGGTCAGAGAATCATGGAATAGTTTGGCTTGGAAAGGACCTGCATGATAATGTTGTTCCAACCACCTTCCACTAGACCAGGTTGCTCCAAATCCTTTCTTGAACACTTCCAAGACAGGGCAGCCACAATTTATTTCTTATTAAACGCTGCTTCAGCTGATGGGACACTTAAAAACATCTGTGTAAAAGAAAGCAAAAATTCCCCTAAATCTTCAGTTCTGTGACTGTTCTTACTCTCCATCTGCCTGTCCATGTTTCAGCTGGGATGAAATGTCCCACCTGGGTCTGGTCAATCCATGGGACCCTGAAACCATGCAAAGCTCCCTAGATTGGATTTGTGTTGTGTGAAGAGCACAAATT
Source organism: Phainopepla nitens (assembly GCA_013400175.1). Taxonomy (NCBI): domain Eukaryota; kingdom Metazoa; phylum Chordata; class Aves; order Passeriformes; family Bombycillidae; genus Phainopepla; species Phainopepla nitens. Next base: position 75,866 of record VXBQ01006671.1, read on the forward strand.
TGAGTGAATAATGGGAAGTGGCAGGGACATGGCTGGAATTCCTGTCACCAGGACACTAGATTGTTGAAAGTGATGTGAGGAGGAGCAGATGCAGTAAACAGTGGCAGGGCTGCCACAGCTTCCCTCCCCTCCCAGCTCCAAAGACTCTGAAAAGCTCGGGATCACATCTTTCCCAGGGATTTGGGGCAACAGGGAATCTAGGAATGGGTGAAAGTGAAAACAAAAGCACCTCATGCCATGTCCACATGAGATGCTGAGTCCCCTGTTTGAGGGGGCTCAGGCAGGGGACAGAGGAGAGCAGGATCTAGAACCTGGGAATGCCTGAAAGCAAATTCCTGGGATGCTCTGAGAGCACATCCCTATTTCTTTCTGGTTTGTTGCCACTCATCCTCTCAGAGGTCCCACCCCGGGTGCAAACCCTTCTTATCCAGCATTGCCTCTGGATATCAATCCACTGGCTCAGGACTTCTGGAGGGAGATGTTCCTTGACAAACCTTTGCAGCAGCTAAAAATAACCAGGGCATGAACACAACCCTTGCTGGGGAAGGCCAAACCTGCTCTGCAGACTTGTCCAGGATCTGAGCACTCCCAGCTCTCCATGGATCAGCTGGAAGGGGGTGTTTGCCCCAAAATGCCCCTTGGGCAGAGCAGGCAGTGAGAGCAGGGAATATCAATGTCCTGAAAGTATGGGAGAGGCCTCTGTGCTCCTTCCTCTGTGTATCCCATGTCCCTTATGATGCACAAATGCACCTGGGAACTTCCCAAAGATCCTCTCAGGAAAAGCTGGCATTCCAAGGAAAAGCCCAGCTCTTTGTCTATTTTCCTGTCCTCACAAACATTACACAACAGCTGAATTCATTCCCATCTCTGACACATTATTGCCATTTATGAGCTCGCTCACAAATTCAGATCCCAAAATTATTGCAGGATGTCTCCGTCAATAATTCCTGCCTGGGATTAACTACCCTACTGCCAGTCCAGTCCAGGGAGGGATGGATGTTATGCTGCTAGCCACTGATCCTGGCTGCTCAGAGAGGATTTACCTCTAGATGAGGATTTGCTGCCCTGCCCCAAGGAAGATCAAGGAGAACATCAAACCTATCTTCTACTCACTTTTTTTTTTTTTTTTAAATTGCAAACCACACCAAAAGAGCAGAAGGATGGATCTGTGGATGGATCCAAGGCAAACAGATGGGAATAATAACCCAGGCATTCCTTAGGTCAGGTGTTCTCCTTCCAGCCCATCCTTCTGAGGTCGCTTTAACTCCTGATTTAGATGCTCCTCTCACTGCCTTCCACATCTGACACCTTCAAAAATCCAAACTAACAGCTTTTTTCTCAAGATTTTTAAAAGCCATGTGCTGGTGGTGCCGCTGGGTTTGAAGCTGCAGCTGTAGGGATCATTGCATGGAAAAGAAAGGCTGGATTTCTTTTCAAGTCCATGTTTTCAGGACTGAGAATTTCTCTTGGATGCCCCAGCACCTGAACTCACAGCCTGTCACATCAGGAAAAAATTGCACACCTCCTGCTTCAGATTTTCTTACAGAAAGGGAGCTTTGAGGGGCAGCTAAACCAGACATTAAAGCCATGGCATCTCTAATTTCCTCTGGAAGGGGAAGGAGATCTGAAATTAAAAATATAGGGTTAAAAACTCACAGGTTCATTTGTCCCCTCCTCTTTTTTTAAAGCAAATCACTTTTCACTTAGAACTCAGCACCACAAACACAATATTGTGCTGCTGCAGCAAGCTGAGCTCATCAAACAAAGAGATTTGTTGGAATGACGGGGCTTGGAAGGTTTGGATGTTGCACAGATCTCACCCAGAATTGTAACTGAACACATTGAAATGCAGCCAAAGCAGCTCAGAAAGTGCATCTCCTCACCCAGGCTCTTTGAAAAGTCTGGATTTTCTGAAGTGAGTTTTGTTGAAGCCCTAAACATGCCAAGGGATGGGTGATACCTCATTAAACACCTTGTGCTGCTGGGTTCAGTGCCTCCCACCCCACAGTGGGACCTCATCTGAGAGAAAAGCCCTTCAAATGCAAATTTCATCCTTTTTTTCCCCAGATATTCATGTAGGATCCTCTCCTCCTGTAACACAGGGAAGTGCATCACTCCCTTAAAACTCAAAAATCCCCCAGGAGTCTGAGCTCTCAAAATCCCAACCCTCTGCTCTCCAATTCCAGCACCTACATTGTGGAATTGTCCATTACACATCCACAAGATGCTGATGGGCCAGAAAAAGCCACAATTTTGGTGGAAGAGCCAAAAAAAAACAGGATAGAAAATGCCAACTGATGGGAACTCTGTAGAGATCTGAGCCCTAGTGCTCTCAGGAGAGCACGGGGGGGGTTTTAGGGAGTACAGTCCCTGATTTTCTCTGGAAGTCACAGGGAGGTCACCATGGAAATGTGTATTTGTTTTCCAGATGCACATTTGTCCTGAACTCCTAAGGAAACAGCTCCATGCTTCCAACAGGACTCTCCGCACCTCTTTCTCTGGAAAGTGCTGGCTTCAGCTCCGGGTAAAACATTTGTACTAGTCCTCATGCCAAAATGTCCTGAAATAGTTCAAACAATAGTCTGATTAAACCCCCCAGATTTTAATCCATTTTAATTAAAAGGGGCAGAGGGAGGATGTGGAGTATTCCTTCCTCTGGTGAAGTTTCCTGTTCTGTGCAGTATTAAAGGATATTGCTTAAGGATGGAGGTTGTTCCTTCTCTTTTCCCTCCCTTTTTCCTGGTGTCTCTCATTTTAAAATCTGCATGATTTTAGCTGGAGGCCAAAGAAATGCCTCATATTACATTCTATCCTAGCCCAGTGAACAAAATCCTAAGGAAAAGCAGAAGACCTCTCTTGGCACCTCAAATGCTGCACTCGGCCCTTAACAACCTCATTCCAATGAACAGAATATTTGATATAAAATGGAAGAGCAGTAAAATGTTATTTATCAACAGCCAAATAAATTCGTATTCAAATAATGGATTCCTGGGGCAAACTGGGGTTTAAAGCCCCATATTCAGCAGCTGCATCTTGGGTGTACTCAGTATTTCTGTGGGAACGCTCGCTCCTCAGCTCCTAAAGGATGAACACAAAGGCAGTGGAAAATAAACTTAGATTTATAATTCTAAATAAATTTAGAAGGGAAAAAAGAGGAGTATTTTGGTCAGGAAGGAGGCAATTCCCTGAATTCCCTCTTTTCTCTTCATTAGCTTTGGATTCAACAATTTGGATCTATAAACTCTCTTTGGAAAAGAAGGTATCAAGGGTTTATCCTTTCACTTTTGTGACTGAATTCAGAGGCAATACCTACAGACCCCTTGGGGATTTTTCTCCCTTTGGAAAACACCAAGGGGAACCCAATCTGCTGTGGATACTGAGGAAAACAAGAATTTTGCATTAAAATTCCAAATGAACTGCAAGGGCAGTAAATCCCAGCTACCAAACTGGATTCCAAGGTACCATTGAACAACACCAAAGATGTTTTAGGGAAAGTTGTTGGGATTCATTGAGAAAGAGCTTCGGTTCCATCCTTGGAAAGCCAGACATGATGTCAAGGAAAGCTCGGCCTAATTACAGCTTAAAATTGCTCAAACCACAGTTGTGCTCTACCAAATCTCCCCAAACTGGTAAGTGCAAAGTGCTAATTAGATCCCAGCACCCCTAAAGTGGCTGAGCTGAGCTCCAAGGAGCCCTTTTGCCTCCAGTCTCCAGGCGGGACCTGCACAGCGAAACATCACCATGGCAACAGCGATGCTCACCCTAAAGGTCTTGGTTGCAGCTTTCTCCTCTTAAATTTTTTAAGGAATGTGGGGAACAGATCAATAAATTGATCATGTCAGACACATTTAGTTGTCTGACTCGCTGTGTTCTCCATTTACTGTGCATTTGTTCAAGTCCCAGGGGTTTCAGACAACTCTGTCAAGTGTTTTGCCCTCTGTTCTTTTTTCCAGTGGCCCAAATCCTGTGGGAGAAAATCACTTGCAAGAGGGGTTCCAGCTTGGCAGCTGCTAGAAGGAAGAACTCTACCTTGAGGGAATTTGTGTTCCTTCTCCAAGGGCTGCTGAGGGGCATTTCATGGAATCACAGAATGGTTTGGCTTGGAAGGGACCTCAAAGCTCATCCAGTGCCACCCCTGCCACGGGCAGGGACACCTTCCGCTGTCCTAGGCTGCTCCAAGCCCCAAAGTCCAGCCTGGCCTTGGATGCTTCCAGGGATTGGGCAGCCACAAGCACATGACAGATGAGAAAAGATAAACCAGGCTCAATTCAAAGTCCTACCTTTGGGAGAACCTCCTTGTAAGAGAAAAACCATGATGTGCTATGATCTAACACTGCTGGAGAAAGCACCACTTAAAAGCCACAAAAGGGAATTCAAAGAGCAGCTGAAAGAGCTGATGAGGAGAATTAAATCTAAGCAGTGGTGACGCCTGGAAAGGCTGATCTGGAAACATATCTAGACTAGGTGGAATAAAAGGATAAAAGGGATTTATTGAAAGGATCCAGCTTGGGCAGTGCAGGAACCCCACTGGGGCTACACCCAAGTCAAACCCACAAATGGGCACAANGTGGGAATCTGGACACAGCAAACGCAGCCAGCATGGACCTAGGAGAGGCCAGCAGGAATTTGGAGTGGCTGAGTGGCAGCAAGAGCCAAGATATTAAAAGCAAGAGCACCCTTCAAATACAAAGTCATTTCAAACAAATCAAGGAGGAAAGAAAAAAGAACCAAATTGTGTCCAGTTGAAAGGAAAAACACCATAAGATGGAACAAAAAAAAGCAAATAACAACTTCAAAAGGCTTCAATCCAAATAATAAACCCTTCCTGACCACAGCAGCAGCACGAGCCTGACCATGGGCTGTAGAGACCCTACAGAGACCCTCTGGAAAGAGCCCACCAAGGAGAACAAAGCCATGTGAGAGAAGCTCAGAGCACTTTTTACCCCTGGGCTCAACGTGGAAGGTCTTGGGGAGACCCTCCCAGCACATCTTCCTTTGCAGGGAAGCTCCAGGGGAACCCCATTGAAGTGTCAGGAGGGGACCCAAGTCGACCAAGGGAGCAGATGGGCCTCCCCCAGCACTTCTGTGTGACCTCCAGGATGGAAGTGGCTTTTTGATGGGATCCAGAGCCCTCTGGTCCCCTAAACCCAACATCTGTCCTAACAGAAGCACTTGACACATGGATAAATCAGAGTTCTTTGGGGAAGAGCCAAGGCGCTTCCCAAGCCTACTGGAGCTCTTTGAAGGAGTCCCCAGGCACATGGGAAGGAGAGATCTGCTGGATACAGTTGGCTTGGATTTCCTAACAGCATCTGACAAGGTTTGAAAGGCTCTTACAGAAAGGATAGAAGAAGAAGGGTCTGTGTATTGATTAAAACAAAGAAAAGTTCCAAATAGGAAATGCATGGCTCATTTTCCTAAAGGAGGGAGGCCAGTAGTGCTCAAATCCTTCCTGTTGAACATCTTTAGGGATGAACTGGAAAAACATGGAGAAGAAGTAAAATTACAGCATTGGTCAAGGATATGAAATCACCAAAACCAGCAAACAAAAACCCAAGGTGAAAAACTGAACAAGGAATTAAAGACACTGAGGGACAAATACCTACACTTGAAATGCTGTAGGAATGAAGTGAGAGGAAAAAAATCCTACATCAGCAGGTGGTGATGGTCATTCATGCACCTTTACTGCCCTCATCTCAAAAGCCAAGGAGTAAGGCTGGAAAAGGTACTGGAAAGTGATGGTGAGGAGCACGGATTGGACTAGATTCTGTGCTAGGGGAAAAGACAAGTCTGGCAGGAGAGGATCAAAGTTGAAAAGGTCAGGGTGTGCCATGGACAGCAGCTGTGCAGATTCAGGGAAGAGAAACCCCCCAAGGAACGCTCAAATCTATCGACATCAGGAAGTGCCTGAGTCCCAAATCACTGGAGACCAGAGGCTCCTAGTTAATAAATCAATAATCACCTCTTTGCTCTTCTCCCTCTTCCAGACACCTGCTGGAGGATATGGGCAGAGACAGGACCCACCTGGATGCACACAGGCACTTCCAACAGATCTGCACAGAACTGGGATAAACTGGGAAACTCCAGACCTCTCCTTGGAGTGTCTGAGAGCAATAAAGCCCAGAGCTGTGTTTCCCAGCCTGCCCTGGAAGCTGTTTGTGTCTGACATGGTGAGACAGAAGCTGCTCAATCTTACAGCTTGTCTTGACCAGATAAAAGGAAGTTCTTATCAGGCATTTATTTATTTATTTGACACATGGCAGCCAGGCAAAACCAGAGCTCTCGCTTCTCTGCTGCTGCGCCAAAATTCACTGCAGGAGAAACTCCCAAGTGCTCTGACAACATTGGAATATTATCCTGTGCTAATCAGGAAGGGGTAGGAAAACAAGGAACCAAACAAACCACCTGAACTCCCAGAAGTTTTTACCTCAGGTAACTCCCTGGCTGGGAAAGGGATGCAAGCTGGCTCATTTGGGGAATCCTGGCACCAAATCCTGCCCATCCCAGCAGTTCAACATTATTCCTGCTTTTCCGATTGAGCACAATATGTCCTAAAACACCTCCCATGCACTCAGCTCGGTTTGGAGAAGGGCTTGTGTCATCCCAGGAGCTGATGAGTGCTCTCCCAAAACCCCTGCAAGCCACGTTCTCAACACTGCAATCTCACCCCAGCTCTGGAAAATTCAGTGGGATACAGGCACAGCAGCAGCTCTGGGGTGGGGAACGCAGAGGGGACCGAGGGCTCGGTACACAACACCAGGGACTGCTCCGAGGACAGCCGATCAAAAGCAAGGAACTTCCTGAGGGCTTCTCATCATCCCTTTGAAGGTTCCCGTCCCTTACCCAGCACTTTCCCATACTTCCACTGGAGGGCAGGAATATCCCACGTTCCAGGGACGACCCTTCAGCCCATTGCTGCACACCCTTAAACAGCCCTAGGAAGGCCCGGCCTTTGGGGACATCCGTATGCTCCTCCACACACTCATTTGCTTTCTGTCCTGCTTTTATGGAGCAGCTCCTTTTTTTTCAAAACCTCCTAATTATTTTCATCAAACAACTGCAGTATTCACATTTTGTCCCTACAGCCATGCCTCCCCTCCCAGTGCCCCTCTGCCTCCCTGCATCACCTGCAGCACTCCAGAGTCCCCTAATTTACTGACATAATTTTTCTGTAGGTAGCACAGGTATATTGGAATTCCATACATTTGCATGGAGCCAGAGATTTACATCCTCACTGCCTCCTCAGGAGACAACAAAACTTTGTAAAGTATTTCTGGCTGGCAGTGTGGGTGTGCTGGAGAGCAGGAAGCTCTGCAGAGGGACC
>VXBQ01006672.1:0-14968 GCA_013400175.1 Phainopepla nitens
GGATGACTGGCTGGAAGGGGATGGCGGGAAGGGGATGGCTGGAAGGGTGACTGGCCCGTTTGTCCCCATTCCTGCCCCACTCCTCACACTGGAGGCTGGGTGGAGATGGGAGGGATGGGCAGCACCCCAGGAACGGGGCTGCTCTGGCAGTGCCTTGGCGAGAGCCACGGCACCGAGCGAGCCGAGTGCGTGTGAGCGCCGCTCCTCTGCGCGGCACCCACCCACAGCACGGACCAACAATGCCCCTGAATTCCACCTCGGGTGTTCAGAAAACAGGACCTGGGCAGTAAAACTGATTCAGGTTCTGTACAAAGGTCCCTCTGACTCCAACTCACTGATTCTGCCATGATCACACCACCAGCACCTAGTCATTATGGCCCTTCTCACCAAAAGGTTTCAAATAAGCTTTATAAAGAGCATCAAGAGAAACCTTTCTCTTCTACACAGGGAAACTGAGTCATGGGATGTGTCCAAGGGCCCAAGATGAGAGCTCAGCCAGCCAAGCCTCACTCCAAGTGACTTCTATCCCCTACAGAGGAAGAACAGCCTCTGCTTAACTTACAAGTTAAGTTTTTTAGGGTCTGTCTTGTTGCAGAAATCTCGTCTGGAGACAAGCTTGCAAAACTAGGATTTCCAAGCCCTTTCTCTTCTGTGAATTTCCATGGGATGGCTCTGTTTTTCCCCTGGACATGTCTGTTCTTCCTCGGTCTGTGGCCATACTCCTGAAAGGCTGTCTTAATTTTGTTATATCCAAAAAGGAAAAACTTGAAATTAGAGCATTCATATTGATAGTTTGTCAAAATCATTTAGAGGAAATGCAACCAGCATATAAAGTATCAAATCGCTACTTTTTTTTAAAAAAGCCTTTAAAAAACTAGATTTCCTTCATGGCCTCACAGTTGGCTCTAGGTGTTGCATTTTAGGAAGCTGACGAGGATTTTTAATCTGCTTCCACTGCCAGCTGAAGGTCTTGGACTTCAAAGCTCTGAATGTTTATGTGCCCAGCTACAGAAAATGCCTGCTCCTGCATCTACAAATCACAGAGATACCCGTGTTCCTCTGGGAAAATGCAGGCCACAGTCCAGAAGGAAGCAGCCAGGGACAAAATATACACACACCATCTTGGTTGCTGGGATCTTCCACAGGAAATCAGACAAATGTAGCCTGAATCACTTCTAGGAAATGCTGCAAAACTTTCCTCTTTTAAGAGATTTTTCCATCATAATCAGGACACCATTCACAACATCAAGTCTTCCCTTTCCCACTTAGAGAAAAATATGTTGCCCCCCAGCAGAGCTTTCTCAATCCAGAGAGTCCAGACACTCCAGGAAGGCCACCAGGGATTATGCTATTACATACTAATTACCACAGAAAATGCTTACATGGAACAATGAGAAAGTTAAAACAGACCCAAAGGTAAAATCAGTGGGAACCTTTTGAACAAGCAACTCATCAGAGACTTTGTTCTGCCTGCAGGGAAGGAGAAAAGGAGGCCCTGAGTTAGTCATCTGTATTTACTAAAGAAAAAAAAAAAAAAAGAAGAATCAAGCAAACAAGCAAAAAAAAATCCCACCCCCTCCAGCCCACAAAACACAAAAACACTTCTTCATTTGGTGAGTTTACATCTGCTGCTCTCCAAAATTGCAATGTCTTTTCTGGGCCTGTTCAGCTGCTACAGTTTTCCAAGTCTTCCAAAGAAGGCCTAAAGGCCTTTGAGCTAGAAACACTGACCTCATGGCTACTGTGAACCTTCACACAGCTGACTGTAGGAAGCATTTGGAAAATAGAAAGCCCTACCAACACTCAATAAAATTTTCTACACATGAAAAATATGTCTAGCTCAGCACAAGCAAATTTTTCAAGAGCAGGCAACCTGGCAATTAGCCAAAATAGTAATAAAGGGCCCCCTCCTCCAGCTGACATTAGTATTCAAATCTCTCTCTCCCTTGTTGCCAGGTACATCTGGGAGATTCTATGCAGGGAGCAGCCTAGAATGTGTTGTTAGTATACATAACATACCATCATATTTTTTGATTACTGCAATTTCAAGTTTTCCTTATTTTTGCAGCTTGGGAGGACTGAGTTGGCCCAGCCCAGCCACAGAGTGAGGACCTGTTGTGCAAGATGATGTAACTGCCCATTTTTGCTAAAACCAAAACTCATTCCCTGCCCACGCAGCTTGCAGTGTCAGTTACCACAGCACATGCTGGGCACGCAGAACACAGGAATGGGGAGCTTGGACAAGAACACAGGCAGAGGAGATAGCAACAAAACAAATCTCACCAGGCTCTTTGAGTCATCTCCTGCCTGGATGGTGAGCTTATGAGCTGCCATAAGTAGATGAGATTTCTAAGTGCTCTGCGTCAGATACCACCTGTAACAAGCAGAATTTGGGGGTTGAAGCCTTGAGGCCAGAGGGGGTGGGGTTTCTCTAGTAAAAAACCAGATACTGTACTTGGACCAACAGGGACTTCTTGGATATCTTGGCTTCTGCTCATGATCACAAGGACCTTCTAACTGATGAGCACTGCAGGAGCCATTTCCTGCTTGCCCTGGAGCACTGTTTATCTGCAGGTGAGGTCCTCAGAAGGAATGGATTATTTTATGAAAACCTTCAGTTCAAGGAGGTGGTCTGCATTTTTGCTTTGAACATTTCTCTCAGTCGCAACCAAGGTACAGTTCACCAACAGTTTTCTGGGAGACTCTGCTCTTCTGAATCTGAATTTTGTCTGAGAGCAAAATTTCCCATAAAGTACACTGAAGTTCACCAGCCAAGTGTCTGCATGCAATTTGCGTCGAAACCACACTGAAACACTCAGCAACAATCAGCTTCAGCAAATAGAAATTGAAAATATGTAGAAATAGTTTAGGTGAAAGGAATGTAATTACGCACTGTGACTAACAGTTCATGAAGATCAGCACTGCACACAGAGAAAAATAAAGGAGAATTTCTGATCACGTGAGTCATCATGTTTTATGCAGTTACTACAAACTACAGCAGACATTTCAGTATTATTTTATTTAGATGGTGGAAATTTGTTCTTAAATCATTTGTGGTCTTTTCTGATATAATGAAAAAGCCTAAAATTACCTTATTTAGTTCTCAGAGATGAAGGTATGGTAGCCTTTTCCAGATGGAATTTAACATGCAGTATCTAACTTTCTGGCAATTAAACCTCATTTAAAAAAATAAATATAATTTAGATTAAAGAATCTTTCATTATTTGTGTGACATTGCACTGCTGAAAATCTAACATTGTTAGCAGAATTATGCTCTTCTTTCAAAAAGATCTGAAGTTCAACAGCATCTTGACCTCTGACTAGAGCTTGTAACAGCCGCTAAGTCCTAAAATAGTAGATAATAAAAGCCTAATGTGAATGATGTAATGGCAATACCCTTGATAAATATGCCCAGGGCAAGATGAATCCAGTGTCACAGTTGTTTGTACTAGCATTTGCTTTTCTTCACTAGACAGAACATATTAAGTTCTTAGTGCATCTGTAGCTCTGGTGTGAAACCAGGGTCAGTGTGCATTTCTGGGGTCCCTTTCAGACCCAGGACATAAGGGATGCAGCACTTTGTTCCAGCTCCTAAGCTGTATTTGGGTGCAGCCTCTGTTTAAAGGTTTGAGAACTGGAGGTACTTCAGGTCAGTGGCTGATTTTGACCAAAAGGGAAGCCACGACATTTCTTAGCAGCCTGAACCAGTTTGCTCTGAGATGGAAGTTACTAAGTAACTATAATTATCTGGGAACTCCTCGCTTAAGTCAAACAGGCCTTTTTGACCCAGGGACGGTAATGCTTCTTTAGACAAACAGGTAAACAAAGGCACAGAAAGGCAGGCAATGATCTGAGGTCACACCATTAGTTATTGTCATTTTGGAAGTACAATTCATAGGCCACTGCTTGATCACAAGGTTGTCTGAGGCAGGCAGACAGGCAGGATGGGTTTACAAGCTGCTTACACTTCAGTGACAGTTAATCTCTTAAGGCAAAAAAATCATTACGAACAATCATGTGTAATATATTAAAATGAAAATAAAAATTAAAATAAGGAGGTGGGGGGAGAAGCTTCCCAAATGATCATTTCTAGGCCTGCTTGTGGAAAATTACTCATTTATTTAATTGAAAATAGCGATTTATCAGACTAATTTCCTTCTAGCAACCAGAGACCTTTCAAAACTTGATTGCAGTCAATATGCCAGTGTTTCAAAGCATTTTATTCAACTATCAAATAAAATAATGAAGACTTAAATTCACTGCTGAGGTACAAGGTGGGCTGAGCAGCTCAGTTTCATGCTCCCAGGGTAGCAGGGGTGTGGCTCAGACTGTGCTGTGCATCAGCTCCTCGGAGAGGCCAAGTCCTGCAGGAGAGCTGAGGGGCCACAGCAGTCAAAGAAGGTGCAGAGGCAGCTCCACCTGTGCACAAAGCCACGTTACCCCAACCTGAACAGCAGCAGAGAGCTCCACTAAACATGCACACACCAGCTTGCAAATGGAGATGGTCCAAATGAACAGCTTGGTCAGGGAAATGTCACAACTCCCCCACCTATGTTCTATGCTTTGGTGATACCTCACAGCTACTGCCCTTGAAGAACAGAAAACAGTGGGAGCTGGCCTGGGGAAGGGAAGCTTTGGCACTTGTAATCAAGAGTCACGTAGCCTCTGGATAGAAGGGATAAAATTGCAGGTACATGTCATGTGTAGCTGGACGTAGCAACTCCCAGACGCAGGACTCACCAACTGCAAAAACTCCTATACCATAAAGTGGCAGGTTTGTAGTGTCTCCCTCTAAGGTAAGCAATATTTACTCAACTTTAGCCTGGGAGAAGCCAAGCATAAATATTTGGTCTTGGTATTTTTATTCAATTCCCCCTTCTCTCAACTAATGTCTGGCAAAGCTTGTCCCCATCCTTGGAGATTGTTTGGGTACAGCCACTCTTGTGAAGCCCTCGTTTTCATTTCACACATTTTGATGCATTAAGAAGTGGAACCTTGACTTTGCTGGAAACATTCAAAGTCTAGAAGGTAAAATGATTAGTAACAGAAAGAGGAAAAGTCGTGCGTGTGTTGCTGAACTAAAACATCACACGGAATAGAAGCTGGTAGTTTCCTAGCCAAGATGCTGATCCTGCTGGTTTGTTGATCAGGTGAGCTACTTACACCTGTTTGCTGCAATAAGCATTATTGAAACAGACCCAGTCCAGCTCATTATCTCTACACAATTCCAGACAAAATTACTGAGGTCATGTCCACTTTATAAATGCTGACAATCATTGTTAATACAAAACTGAGAAAGCATGGCTCAGGATGTGGGAAAGACATCTTCACAGCTACTATAAGGTGTTAAAGATGACCTCATCTTCTCATTTACTTCTGATACTGAAATAAGCAGTTGAAGAGAATACTCCCTCCCCCCACCCAGCCCCAGACGCCAGCCTCCTGAAGATCAACACATCTGCAAACACATTCTGCAAACCTCAGGGAAGAAAGCCAGATTGCAGCCTGCCTTATCTCTTCTGACTGGCTGAATGTATTTCAGGCCTCAAGCATCACATGACTGTACATAACATATGAATACAATAACTAACATGGCTTTTATAACAGATCAGCAGGGATCAGCAGTGTTGAACAAACACCCTTATTTGCAAAAGCACCTTCCCAGCCCATGAAGCAGGTGACCTTGTCTCTCAAGGGTTACAGTGCAGAGTTAATGATCCACAAATTAGGGATTTGAAATTTATCCACAGCTCCCCTCTTAACTGCACCATTTTGCACCAAATCAAACAAACACTGTCACTGCTCTATAGAAACCCAGTGCTATAAGAGAGGCCAGAGTTCAGGAGGCAGTGGACAGTGCATTTTCTGCGAGAAGGCATCTGCTGGTGGGGACAAGATTTCATGAGAAAGCATAGATCAGTATCTTGTTCAATGTCCTTGGTTGTACCTCTCACTGAGGAGCACAGCCCATATCTCACTGTCTGCTCTGTGACCAGGTGGGGCTCCACAGTGGCCTGGGGACTCCTAAAGACCAGTCCAATCTATAAACCATTAGTGTTTTCCAGAAACAGGTTTATACACACTGGAAAGGTCTGATTGTACAGGACAGAATCCTTTATGCTCTGCTGGATCACAGGATTCACAAGATTTATTTCTGCATGAAATACCATATGGAAAAATCCCCTGTATATGGAAAAATCCTCTTGCCTCTTGCATTCTCAATAAACTACATCCCATATCTCAGTGGTGAGAAGGCCTTATTTGCCCATATATTTATGGAGTAACTTTATGTGCACAGAAGGCAGTACACTTCTGACCAGACTATGCTTCTCTTACAACTGGTGTAGCTAAGCTGAGCTCAGGGTCTTGTCATTGCCACTTGAAAACCCCCTGAATCTGTGGTCAATATAACCTCTGGATAAATCCTGTGCACTTTTGACTTTGTGGGCCTGGAACACCATGCTTTTTCCTCTCTAGGGAGTTTTTGGCTGTGGCAGTGCATTTACTGCTGTTGCAGCTGGCTTTAGAAGTTGCAGCCTGCCCTAAGAGACTAATTCCTACACATTTGCTGTGCTAGTCAAAGCTTTTGTCTGGCCACAGGACAGACAGGGAGCTCCTGTGGTAGAAGTTCAACAAAGAGGAGGAAGCTGAATATTTTAAATCTACTCTGTGGCCTGCCCTCTTTAAGAGAAGCTGTGTCAAGCAGGGAGGAGTCACAGTTAGGCAGGGTGGCCTTGCTAGGACAGAGGAGAGCCTGTTGGTCATTTGTCTGTAAAAGACAGCAAATCTGAGCCAGCACCTCCAGGTCTCTCTTGGCAGAAGTTCTAACAGGGAAGCAGCCTAGTTTGTCTAACCACCTCCATTTCCTCCAGCACTTTATCAACATCCATTCCCTGCTGTTTGTCTTCTTCAGACGGGTCTTTTTTAGATGATTGCTTTGATACAAAGGAGCCCTCCTGCAGCAATTTAGAAGATAAAGGCCTGTTGTTCTCATAGTTTCTAACATGGGGTCTTCCTTTAAATATGTCAAACCTATTGATTCCAGACAGCAAATTCCAGCAAATACTTGAAAGTACTCTCCTCCTCTTGCCTCTCACACCAGCATAAAGTTTTTAACCCATTGTTATCTGTCAAAAACAGGCTATAGCAGCATGCACAACTGTTCTCATGCACTTTGTGAAGTTTAAAAGTAGACACAGACCAAGACCAAAATGAAGAGTATACTGTTAGGAAATGTACACGTATTTGCTTACACAAGACCAGCTTCTGTAACACTTGGGAATCACGTATGGTAGTTTCAGGTTCCAATGTGCAAATATAAGAATCCTAGAAATGTCATATCTATCAACAGGATACCTCTGCAGAGAACTAGAAATGTGTTTTCACATCGTCAGATTGCATGTTCTACCATGGTGACACAAGAATACCTCATACTTGGATAATAATATTTGTAGGTTCATAGATAATGCAAGGGAGGAGTTGCTGAAACAAATTCAACAATGAACATAATGAGCTGTAGAACTGGACCATCTTGCCTTGAATCCTGTTCCACACACTAACTCGTGGCAGAATGTAAGAATAGAATATTTTTGTAGCCCCTCCTGCTGCACCCAGTCTAGAGTCTAACATGTAGAAAAGCTCACATTCATCTAAACTACTCAGTCTTTATTTTAAGAGCAAAATTTTAGTAGTAATAATCTGAGTGTCCTGAAGAACTAAAGCTGAATTGAAGAACAAAGTCTTATTTTCAAAGGGGAAAAAACACTGAAATATTTTTAAATGGAACATTACAAACACTGAAAACAGTCTAAAGAAATAGGACAGCAAGACACACAGGGAAGCAAGTAGAAGGAGGCAGAGTCAAGTACATTTATCTGTGTAGAAAGTTTGCTCTATAAGAAACAGTTCACTGCTAGGTTAAATCATGGCTTTCCTCTGGCACTGGCTACCATAAAAACAACAGCAACAACATGAAGAATCCCAGCTTTAGGGATCAAAGGAGAAATTCAGGCACACTGGTGTATAATATGGTCACACATATCCCCTTTACAACTGTTTTCTCTCTCCCTGTTATAACTACCCATATCTTTGTCTTGAGAGCTGAGAGGTTTGACTGGTGCTTGTAAAGCTGGCTGTTTTCAAGGTCCCATTGCTGCCTGTATCAGCCAGCATGTAACACACTTCTTTACACTCAGAGTCACTTTTCAAATCTCAGTTCTGATTACTTCAAGGCTGTGTTTCACTCTATGCTGTTAGTTATTTTAATGAATTCTGCCTACTCTATCATTTGGTTCAAGCTGGGAGATCTTTGGAGCTGTTATGCTACACACAAATACAGGATGATACAGCAAAGTAACCTAAATGGAATGAGGCCAAACAACATGTAATCATGTCTAACAAGGAGGGAGGGGAGAAAGGACAGAGGGGGATGGGTGGGGAGAAGTGAGATCAAATAAATCCTGTGTGAAGAAAACCCGTGCTTCTTACTATACTTGAGGCCTGGCAAATAAACAGGAGCACAGCTCTGGCAGAAAGGGAAGAGGAGGGTCTGGCAATCAGGTGGATGGACAGTGAAAGCCATTTACTGCATTGACAACTGACTTTTTTTCTAGTGGCCTGTTTTCACAAGGGGACAAACATAGTTCTAGAGAAAAACCTCTGCAAGAAATTGTTCCTAATTTTTTTTTTTTTTTGCATTGCTGTTCATGACTTGCAGAAAGCAGTAAAGGAAAAAATGTAGAGAGTTACACCAAGAAGAGTCTCCAGAGAGCTACCTGCTTCATAATCTACTGGTTATCTGAAGACTAAGCTTTCTCAGTTTTTTGCATTAACTAGAGTCTTCTTTACCTCTCTTCCCATAAAACTCATATTAATTTCTTACCCTTTAAGTGGAGTGAGTAGGCAGTGATTTTATGATGTGCTTCTTGGGCAGAGCTAGAAATGGGATAAACTTCTGAGACAGAAAAAACACAAAATTTGTTTCCATGTTTGCAGAACAAATAGATGAATTGAAGGGAAGGTAATATAGTCACAAGAATATTTCACTGCCTAGGCAAAATAACAGAAAGGTGTCTGCACTGGAGTAACTTGTCCCAAGGGGATATGATAGTGGAATAAATACACAGTGTTTGTTTAACTGAGGAATGTGCAATGAGAAAGAAGAGCAAGAGATGATGAAGCCTAAGGAAGAGCTGAAATCCAAGAGGATTTTATCCCTTCCTCATAACCAACCACAGTCACAGAACTTTATCTTGTTCTCCGAATTCTTGGACATTAACCTCTAACTAAGCATACCAGAACTCCCCCTACTGAGGAGCCATCACAACCACAACTCAAAACTTGGGGAATTTCTTTGCCAAAAGACTTCTCTGTTGGAAAGTGATGATTTGTTGAAAACAAAGCTTTCTGTGGTAAACTGTCACCTTCAACAAAATATTAGCTGGAAGATGTTCCTCTGCTCACAGTGCAATTGCTTGGCTAGACCAGGCAGATCCAGCATCCCTTCTGGGGTCCTGCTGCACCAGCCACACACTGCAGGGACAGACAGACAGACAGACAGACAAGCACAACCCAGAAAAAGCAGCCTCTTTAGTGCAGAGGGGCAGATTTAGAAGTGTTTGAAGGGGGTCCTTCCCACTGCACTACTACTGTACAGGAAAGGAGTTGGTTCCTATGGCAGTCTCTTTCTCCAAAAGGTAGGCTTAGCCCCTTTGTTCTGCTTTTCCAAGAAGAGAACAAACAAAAACACAAAATCATCAAACTTTTCATAAAACAGAACTCTGTTTCCACTCTCTAGTTTTAACACAAATGATACCATTGCACTCACACTAGGGATTGATAATTATTTTGGCTAAAGAAAACTAAACAAGGACAAAACCTTGTAAGCCTTGTGGTAGCACTACATTTAGAAAGATTAAGCATAAGACTTAAAATGAAATAAACCCTGCCTTGCTCTCTACTCCCCAGCTTGAGACTGGATCTCCTTGCATGCAACACAACTTCATTGTCAGCATCATTTCAACAAATCAGTGGAGCAAGGTGCAAGCTGGGCTTCCTGACTAGGGAAACAGTGTTTTCTGATGATGTTTAAGAGCCTTAAAATCTGTCTAAAAGTGCCAGATACTCTTTTTAAATAATGTGGCTACCGTAAGATTTTGTTTCCAATAATGTAACTGCAGGAAATTTTTTCTTGTAAGCTCAGAGGGAAGACAGAAAGGCTCTTTCTGGTTCTTGAATCTTTCTATGCTATCACAAGCAACTGCATTGTTTAAATCCTTTCCCAAAGATCTCAGACCCTGTATATGCCAAGGACTTTTAAAACACAGCTCAGCTCTTGGCAAATTCTTAGTGAGTGCTTGTCCATGCTCATGGCTGCAGGGGAGCTGCTGCTGTTGGGGCCCAGGGCTGAGGAGCTCAGTGGGCTGCACTGTGGTGCCTCTGCTCAAGGCAGGGAATGCATGTGTCACTGTACTTGTCCTGACTCTGAAAAGCACTGTGCCTTCTCCTGATTCTGTATTTCCAAGGCAGCACCCTCATCTAGCTTCAAGTCCCTATCAAACTTAAACAACAACAAAAAATAATTAAAAAATACTTTTTGGAAAAAAAAATATATATGCTACCAAAGAACATGCCATTTAAAAATATTTTTGGTTGATTCTTTTGGGAACCACAAGCCATGGAAACAGGATATAGACAAAGTCTTACAGACACTACTTGCTGCAATACAGCTGAGTGTAAATTAATTGAGATTTCAAACAACAAGGAAGGCCTGTCCACAAACCATGAGCTCACAGCCACCTTGACCTAAGCCTGCAGTTAGGATTAAGAGCTGAACCACAGCCATTTCAAACACCATGACATTATCTCACCTTAAGTCCTTTTGCTGGTCCAAAATAAGGTTTATTTGTGGATCAGTGTTTTGTGACTGACATTTTTATGTCCCTCATTTTCTGTTGTGGCAACAAGTGATAATGCCTTGTACTTCAGAGTGTGCTGATGTATCAGCCACTCCAGAGGCAATTGCCCAGGGAGAAAGCAGCAATGAGCCATGCATTAGCCACACAGAGAGCATTGATAAGAGTTAGAGCATGCTGCTGTGCCACCAATCTTCTCAGCAATTAGAAAAAGAAAGGTTGGCAGAGACACTTTGTCCCCAGTGGTGTTTCCTGTCAGGTTTTTCAGCTTTAAAACTCAAGGGCTAGAAAAGGCAAAAAACATTCAAGAGCCACTTGGTGAGAGGAAGGGGCTCTTTGCCAAAGCATGGGTCAGTCTGCTGGGACCAAAAGAGCAAGTAATGCAGAGACTGCCCCATGTCACAGTGTCTGTTAGCACAGTGACTTCCAGCATCCCCATGACCACTTCTGACTGACAAGGTGACCATGATTCCATCAGCAGTGTGTGCACACCATGTTTGGTACTGCCATAGATGTAAAAAGGTATATGGAGAAAGGCAATACCAAACCTATCATCCCAAATAGCATAAAGAGATTATTTTCCTAAAATATAGATGCTGAATGTTGGTTTGATGCCAATCACTGATTTTTAGGGGCTTTTTTTATTGCTTCACAAGCCTTTTTCATGCAAATGCTAAGTGTTCCAATTGCTTAGATAATCCAGTCTAAATATGTATAGACTTTGTAGGAAGTTATGGCTTGGTTATAGCTTTTGACTAATGGTAGGAGAAGGATCCATAATATAATCTTGTAAGACTTGACTCAGTTAGACTTCCAAATCAGATTTTGACACACTTGCCATCTCTGTATTTAGACTCTTTGACACAGATTTACAGCCTTTTAAATCTGTTTCTTCCCAACTTTCAGTCTAAACATTTCCTTGGATACACAAAAATATCCACGGCAAATTAAAATACATGCATCGACTAGCTGATTACAGAAGACTTCATCTGGTAGGCAAGAAGAATATTTCTGTTACACTGTTGTTGATGAATCCAGAAGCAAAGACTCTTTTTGAGAAAGATATATTGCCAGCAGTGTGGGCTTGCCAGAAACTCAAATTCTGTGAACATAAATGGCTTGATACTGAGGAGAAATAACAATTTAGGCCACTATTGGAAAGCTAGAGTGTTGTTTGTTTTTTTCTTTTTATCATTCAAAATAGAACAAAGGAACTTCTAGTCACTAGGAACTTCTGTCTTTGCTGTAAGTTATAAGAAATTATTACTAGGTAATTTTTTGTTATTTTGGTTTTGGTTTGTTTGTTTTTGTTTGTTGGTTGGTTTTGGGTTTCTCCTTTATATGGAATCTACCTGGAGAAAATGGCATTAATAAAGCACTGAAAAAATGGAATGCAGGCTGCCTCCCTCAGTCTGTATAGTACATCTGCTTTTATCTGCTCCAGCAGCAAGAGGAACAAATTCAGGCAGCCAGGATAATATCATTGCCATCAGTGCCGTGGTATGGTCACTTTTGTGCAAGTCCCACTTTGGAAGCAGGTACATATGAAATAGTACAACTGCCCCAGACTTCTCTGGATGGCACTTGTTTACACCAGCTCTGATTTTCAGGCTTGTTCTCTAACTACCAGTATGCTGTGTGAAAACAGTAATATGAGATTTAAAGAAATGACCAACGATTTTCTGTAGTCATTTCAGGTTTTCTTGCACTGTGCTTTTCCAATTTACAGATGACTTGCTTATTAACCCAGTTTGTCCTTATGGTATCACAAATAATCGAGGTGCTGTTATCTGCTCTGCTGATCTACCACACTGGATGACAAAACCAGATTTGCTGCAGAGCAGCAGCAAGCAATCCTTAGCACTGACCCTGCAGTCTTCACCAAGTTGGAATTCCCATGGAATTTTGATTGAGGTGTGCAGAATTCACCTTTTAAAGTTCATACAGAACAGAAACATAGTGAGTACGAACAGGAGAAGGGACTCTCACAGTCCTCAGAAAGGTAAAATGTAACATCATATGCTAATGCAAGGATATCAGGAATTAAAGTCCTTCCACAAAGAGCAGAAATTAACTATTATTTTGTTCTGTTCATTTATTTTCAACTAGGTATTTCCCCATCCCTTTATTATTTTAGAATGTAATGCGAAACACTCATCCAAGCCTATATGAATGTGATATTTCAAAAATATTTTCCCCATGTAAATTAGAACAAAAATATCAACTTCATTGTTTCATTGCAACTCTTCATTTTGTCCTTTTTTTTCAGTTTAAGCTCCCATTTATGTGTTTCAAACGCTACAAATTATAAAAGAATTCTTCAAAGCAGAAATCTCAATGTCAAAACCTTTCCTGTAAAAATCATTGTGAAAGAAAAAAATGTGATAAGATAGGCTCAGAACAAGCCTTCTCCTCAAAAAAAAGTTAGATTTGAATGAATTATCATTTTACAACACAGACATTTCAATAAGGAAATTGTGATTAATTCCTTTCAATAACCTCTCAGGAAAGGAAATCCCTTTACTATGTGTAAGCCTGAAATTACTATGCAAGTGTGCTGCAGAGTGCTAGAGACAGGACACAGGTATGCACTCAAAGCCACCTGGGTACTTCTCCTTCAGGACTCATTTTAGAATCCTCAGAGGAAGCACAGAGAGAGTGTTCCTCTCCAAATGACAACAGAACACTGCAACCCCCCTGCCCCTGACAAATCAGGTCAGAACCAAGTAGGCTGCTTCATCTCCACTTGTCACTCCAATATCCTTTTGCATGCTCTTCAACAAGGAACACAAGAAGGGTACATTGAGTGGCTTTCCCCATTCCACGTTCCTGTTCTGCACCTCTATTGGCAATAGATGCTGATGAGTTAAATTCTATCCTTAGAGCATGCCTGTGTATGAAGTTGAGTTCTCTTCTCCGAGAATGGGAACAGGAAGCATGTTCTGAATCTTGAGATTCTGCTCATCAATGGATTATGTTGCCATTAGAGCACGAAGCTGCCACAAAAATAATAGCTTAATTACATTTTCATGATGAGAAGTTTCCACTAAAACTGATGAGAAGTTTCCACTAAAACTGATTTAATAATGCTTTATACTATTTTCTATGCTTATGCCAATGACTTGGAAAATTGTAAATTGTAAACTTTTGTCTAAGAGAATAAGCCAGACCTAATTGCAATGTCCAAGTGCCAGCCCTGCATTTTAGTTCCTTTCCTCACTAGCCCTGCAAATTTCAAATCCACAACCAGCGCCCAAATGTAAGACTTATTATTCCCTCCTGCACTTTTATGTTTGTTCTCCAAGCAGGTGGATAAAAGTCTCTCTACGTGGCTTAAGCCCTCTCTCTCAGTACAGGCTCGTGAACTTTTACAATTTCTCATACAGCAGCAAATCATGTTGAAAAGGCTTTGCAGAATACAGATGCCATTAATACAGGAGTAGAAAAGAGGGAAACAAACATACTGGTAACAACTATGAGTGTGTAATTCCAAAACTTTGCAGGGTGAACAATAATATAGGCTCCAATGGGTCACTTTTACAGTTCATTCTTGAACAGAACTGTCTCGGTTTGAAAGATAGCTGTCTGCCGAGGAGGGGGAGAACCTCCTTTGGAGTGGAAAATATGACCCCCTTCTCTCCATTATTATAATTATTATAACTTTGAAATTAAGGAGCTTTCAGGCAAAGATATGGAAAAAAGAAATAAGAGTTATGAGAATAATAAAAATATTTTTATAAAAATAGTAATAAATGTATTACTATAGAGATAATGCTGTACTGGTGTGTGTAACAACCTGCAGTTCCGGGCACGGCCGGCAGGGGCGCTGGGGGCTCCCGCTGGGCAGGGCGGGGGCGATGACTCCCCCGCGGCTGCAGGGGGCGCTGTGGCGCGGGCTCGGCACCGCGCGGCGATGGCGGCCGGGCTGGGCGGCGAGGATGGGCGGCAGCGGAACCGGGGGGCAGCGGCTGGGATGGCAGGGCAGGCTCACCCCCCGCGGTGGCAAACAAAGTGCAGCCGAAAACTCTGCAGCTTTAACAGGAGCCTCGGGGGTT
>VXBQ01006672.1:15052-34695 GCA_013400175.1 Phainopepla nitens
GAGGGAGCCAGGGAGATGGGCCCTTGGGAGGGAGCCAGGGAGATGGGCCCTTGGGAACGGGGAGGGAGCCGGGGATAAGGGCCCTTGGGAACGGGGAGGGAGCCGGGGTCCAGGTTTCCCCATGAGGCACCTGAATAGATGGGGAGGGTCCTTTCCAGTCAGGTCAGGTGTTAATAAGGGCTCGGTTTTACATCTGCTCCAACAAGCGAAGGCTCACCCACGTAGGAGAAGCAATGGGAGGACAAAAGCTCCGTAGTGGCAGCGAATCCCCCAGGCAGCGATCACAGACCGGCTGTGTGTGTCCAGTGCTGAGAGCGAGAGCTGTGCCCAGCCCCTTCCTCCCAGCCAAACCCTCGCAGGGTCTCTGCCCTTCCCAAAAGAATGCCCCTCAGGTACCATAGTGCAGCCAGCTGCACTCCTCGCCCTTCTCCTTCGCTATGTCTTTTCTCTGTCTTGAGTACTGGTTCTTACTGTCTTTTAGCAAATTGTTATTGTCTTTTTAACAAATGGGAGAAAATTCCCTGAGAAAGAAACAAAAGGAGAAATCCTAACCCCCAACAAGAATTTTGCATGGTCAGTTGAAAATACAATGAACATATATAACAGGTTCGTCACTATAATTAAGTCAAAAAATATCATCCAGGTTACCTTTCAGACCTTATGTTTATCACTCCCATTCATCTGTGAAGAGATGCCTTTCTCTCTTACACAGCTAGCACACCTTATAAACAAGATTCCTTTCAGTTCTACAGCTCAGGACTGACAAGAGCTGCATATTATACTCTGCTGTTCATTAAAAAGAGAAGGGAAGAAAAGCATGCATGACTCCAGGAAATGAGCAGATCAGACACAAGGCCACAGACAACAGCAGGAATGCAGTTACTTCCATGATCTGGTATGTTTTGTCTTCAAAAGCATGTTAGGAATACACTTAAGGAAATGCTATGTGCCCCTCCTATTGGATGTATAAGTTTAGCATTTCTTAGGGACAGGCCTTACAGACTATAATTTCTACAAAGGAGGAATGGAAAATCAATTATTTAATTTCTTCAACTACAGTAAAATTACTGTTTCTAACACCACTCAAATTGGAGCAGGTCACATTCTCCCCTTTCTTTTACTGAGCAGAAAACAACTGCAAAAAACTAAACAAAACCCAACTTGTGGTGATTTCTGCAACAAACTAACAAGATACTGCTAAAGTTAAAAGCATGTGTTTTTCTGCCTAACAATGCAGGTTTTTTCTACTAATGCTAATGCAAGTGACTACTGTGGGTCAAACATAGCCTTGCATGAAGCATGTCTGTTTTGGAAAGGGGTGAGCAGAGATGTGGATGGATCAGCAGAGATGCTGTGCAAGGTAAACACTCAGCCTTGTTCTAATAGCAGCAGAGGAAGGCTTCAGTGAGACTGAAGCCACGGGTCTGGTGTCCTTTTGGCATTCATATTTATGCACAAACGCTTTTCTTTCAAGACAGATGTCAGCATTTGCCTGCAGAGGGACACAGTGGGTTTTGTCCCAGCCCAGTTGGATCTGCTGGATACTCACAAGTAGTTAACAAAAAGATAAGGCAGGACTGGAGCCCAATAAATCCAAGATCATTTACCAATCACTCATTCCATTGCTTCCAATCTTGCCTCTCCTCCCACTTGCCTGGGGTCTCAGGCTCATTTCATCAAATACTGAAAGGCAATAATCTAGATCAAGAAGAAGGGAGTGAATTCTATTGCTGAAAAGACCACATGAGTAAAAACATCACACACAAAGGAACACAGCTAATTGGAAAGCTGAAGAACAAATACCCTTCCTTTCCCTTCCTGCAGAAAGCATATATCCCACACATGCTCCTATCAACACAAAACCAACATTGACCAAAGCCAGTGTTCCCAGGGAAACGCTCTGCTCCAGGCACAGCCAGCCAGGTTACATCCCTATTTCTGCAGGCAATCCCACCTGATTGCAAAGGGTGATATTGTCTTTGTAAGTGATGGACTCAAGATCTGGGCAAATGCAGTATTTGGTTTTAAAAATCCCTCTGTTGAGATTATATAATCTACAAATGTAAAACCAAAATACATGTCCCACCAACCTCATGAAAGCTATGTTTAGAAGGAAATACAGAACTCTGGCATTGTATTTCTTTTGTACATACAGCCCTCTGTTTTCTGATGGCAAGCCTTAAGGTTTGGAACAAGGTCCCTGGACATGAGTGAAATTGTTTGACTTGTCCATATTCTACTTTTTCAAGCTTTGACACTCAAGTTTCACTTCCAGAAAAAAAAACAAAGGGGGCTAAGACACAGGGAACTGATCTGGACCCCTGTTTTAGTTGTCAGCACACTGTTAATGCCTTTATCTAATGCTGCAAAGACTTATTTCTGTCACTTTCTACAAGGAAAGCAATAGTTAAGTTGGCATGAGATTCCCTGTGTCATTGACAATTTCACAGTACTGGAATCAGGTGGACTTTCACTGTTTCATCTCTATTCAGTTGTTTGCTTTGTAATCAGTCTATTTTTAAAATCAGAATCGTCTCTCATGGATATTTGGCTGTGTCTGAGTGCAGTACATGAATTAACCTTCAAATGTGCAAATGTAACAGCCTGCATTGATTGCAGTCATCTTTCATTACAGACCCTTTTACACAAATAGGTTTTTTGCATGTAGGATAAGCTTCCTCAAAATTAGCAAAACCAATACCACAGGCATCACAGGAAGGAGGCACCAGAGGCAGAATTCAAGAAGCAAGGTGAGCCCTATCTCTCAGCCCAAGGCCAGGGACAGTGTGACTATGCTCACTGTCCTCCCTTGAACTCTGCCAGGGGTACCCTCTCTGTGCTGGCCCCAGAGCAGATGGACATCACCTCCTAGCACCTGAGCTTGAGCTGGCATCACAAACTGCTTTGTTCCCAGCCGTGGCTCAGGACCCTGCACACAAGTGGGTATCCTGCCATTCCAAAGGATTAGCAGAAGCACCTGGCCAAGAAGTGATACCTACAGGTAAGAGAGGTGGTATCCCAAACTGTGGCAGTAATAGTCACCTGCTTTCCCCAACAAGAGTGTATAAGCATGTGCTCACTGTTCTTAAAGCCTTCCTGATATTAGAGGGACCTGGCATGTGCTTGAAGACTGCCAAACACAGGAATTGAAGCACCTGCCTAAAGTGGTCAGATGAACTGCAGTCTCCAGAAACTGAAAAGCTATTTCAGAAGGTGGCCATGAAAGACAAGTATTTTCCAGAGGGCTTAACATAACCTCCTCAAAAATAGGATGCTTGGGGTCATTATAAATGCACCATAAGCCCAGGATTTACTGGGATTATATTTCATTAGAAATCAGGGTGTATGCGCAGCAAAGGAAATATGGCAAAATGGTTTGTAGAATTTAAAGAATATTTTCTGGTATCTAATACAAAATATTTTTAGATTTCATGCTTCATCACAGTTTTGACTTTTTGTTTTAAGATGTGATTACAGCATTCTCACTGCTTTGCAAAGAGGCTTCATAGCACATCTTAATTGGTACTCAGGCATACTTTTTGGTTTTGATTCTTTCCCCAACATGCAATAGAAATGCATATTAAAGTCTCAAAATAGGTGATGAAATCTCCCTCATGGCAGTTAACTGGTTTAGAGACAGTTTCATCAACATATTCTCCAATAAACTGATTAGCATATTTTTAAAGAAGCAGAGACTGTTTCCTCTCTGGAATCTGGGAAGGGAGTTCTGTTCTCATACCTAAATGAACTAAAGTGATGGAACATTGCTATCTCAGCTTCTAGACACAAATAGCATAGCCATATTCTCTGGTGAGTCTGTCCCAATTTGTTTTTATTTGTTTTAAAACAGAAAGCTGGAATTTGTTCTGGTTTACACAAACGGTAGTAGATTCTCAGATAGATGTTCTCTTCAGGACAAGAATAAAGAAGTTTATTCAGGGACTATCCCAGAATTACCAGCCAGACACATCACTGCCTGTGCACCCATCTCAGAGCTCTCCAGAAGCCTGAGACTATTTTTGCCATCTGCAATGCTTGTCATACACTGGCAGCTGAGAAGTGCCTTCACTGCTGCTTCCTCCACTGGAGGGTTGGAGGCAATACAGAGGGAACAGAAGGAAGCCCTAAGAACACTTTGTATTCTTGTGTTTGTGCTATGCAGAATAACAGCCTGTTTGCTGGTGTGTTTCAGGCACCTGGAAAGCAATTCCCCTTGAGCTAGCAGAGATTCTCACACCTCTGTGAGTAGATCATCCCTGAACTGACAGACTGACAGTGACTGCTGGCACTAAAAAGAACAGGCCATATAGCCAACATCTGCTGACTTAACAATTTTTTCTAAGCTTACAAATAACAATATCAGCAGGCATTTCTGAAACGGTTCATGGGCCTCAGTGATATTAAAACATTTTGTTACACTGACCTTGGGGCTTGTAAAGCCACTCATGTTTAACTGGCTATCCCTTAAGAGGCTGAATTAAGAGAGAAAATAAACAATTTCTCCTGTAACATGCCAAACAGCAAGAGGACAGATTGCTTATTGACTTTCCTTTACTCTTTGTCTTTCAAAACACAGGAGTGTGTCATGTGTGTCTGTGCCATTGCTTTGTACCTTGTTTAACCAGGGGCCACCCTGACTCTCTCTTTCTGGTGGTCAGGAACAGTCAACAGCAAAGTACACCACGGGTTCCATAGCCCAAATCTGCTGTTCCTGACCATGCACAGCAAAACTTTACTGGGAAAATGCTCATTTGTCCTCCACTTGGCTGAGTAACCTCTTATTCTAAAAAAAAACCAAAAACAAACAAAAAAAAAATTTATCAACAAAATACTCAGACCACCTAATCTCTTAGTAAATGACATGAAAATACATTGTTTTCAGTCCCAAAACTGAAGCTTAAGCATAGCAAATAAAGTTCAAGATTTTAACTTCAGTATTTTGTGCGAGGAACTGCACTGAAGAGTAAAGAGAGAAACATTGTATTCCCAAGGCTCTCCCTCTCCAATAGAGTATTACAAGAAAAATAGCACCCCATTTTCAGTGTAAGAATCAGCTGCCCTTTCAAATGCTCAAGGCTGAAAATTGTGTCAGCTTCCCTCTTCTTATCTGCTAGTGCTTCCTCCTCCTTATCAGGTGCTTACAGACAGCAATAGTAAGATAGGGAAGCTGCTGCTTGTGCTGCATCAGAAAGCAAAAAGCAGCAGGGATGTGTACAAACACAACTCAACCAAGCTCCAGGTCCTCATCTGCTTGTATGAGGCCAATAAATCAAGAACCAGCTGGGAATACACTCACCTAAACCTTCACATTTAAATTGTTCTCCTGCCAGAATACACACCTACAGAAGACTTGATTAGCTCCCACTCCAAAAAGGGCAATATAGTCTTTCAACACCTTTTCAGTTAATGAGGACAGGTTACAAAAATACTTTAAACAATATTCAACCATGAGATGGTGCTTCTCTTTCTCCAATTTGTAGAACATACTTGTCAAAAAAGAGCTCATACATCACTTAGAAAGGGAAAAGGGTTCTCAGAGTGGTGATAATTGAAAAAACACAATCATGCACAGCTTCAACCACAATTCAATGTGTGACCACCTAAAATCTCAGGAAAAACATCCATGGAAAGTCAATGTATTGTGTTTGCATGGCTGGGTTTTGGTAGAGGGGAGCTACAGGGGTGGCTTCTGTGAGAAGCTGCTGGAAGCTTCCCCATGTCCAGCAGCCAATGCCATCTGTCTCAAAGATGGACCTGCCACTGGCCAAGGTCAAATCCCCAGTGACAGCAGCAACACCTCTGGGGCAACATATTTAAGAAGGAAAAGAGAAACTTATTGATTGAGCAGCTGTACCTGCAGCCAGAGAGGACAGGAGTGAGAATATGTGGGAGGAACAGCACAGCCAGGGCAGTGCAGGAGCAGGGACAGGAGCTGCTGCAGGTGCCAGAGCTGAGATTCCCTGCAGCAGTGTGCAGCCCATGCAGGGGCAGCTGTGCCCTGCAGCCACGGAGGGCAGGGGGGCAGAGATCCACTGCAGCCCCTGCAGGAGCCCAGGCCAGAGCAGGAGGTGCCTGGAGGAGGCTGAGAGCCCCTGGGAAGCCGTGCTGGAGCAGGGCCTGGGGATCCATGGAGAGAGGTTTCCTGTGGGACTTGTGACCCTGTCAGGGACCCACCCTGGAGCGGGCTGTGCCTGCAGGACTGCACACAGAGATGTCCTGATAATCTCCTTGCAAACAGAGCCATGCTGGAGCAGCCAGTGAGGAACTGCTGCCTGTGGGATGGACTCACCTTGGAGAAGTTCATGGAGAACTGTCTCCCGTGGGAGGGACCCCACGCTGGGGCAGGAGAAGGACTCTGACTCTGCTCCCTGAGAAGCAGCAGAAACAACCTGTGATGAACTGACCACAACTCTCATTCCTGCCTCCCTGAGCTGCTGGGGGAGGAGGTGGAGCTGGGAAGGAGGAAGAGGTGTGGAGCAGGTATTTTTAAGGTTTTACTTCTCATCATCCTGCTCTAATTTTGATTAGTAATAAATTCAGTTAATTTCCTCAGGTCAAGTCTGTTTTGCCCATGACAGTGATCAGAGTGGGCTGCACTTTTCATTAAGATGAATGAAGATGTCAGAAATTAAGTTTTTAAACTACTTCTCTCATTAACTTTTACACTATGAAGCAGTTCTCAGATCTATGAAACTATTAACCACAAACAGGAAACAAGCAGGACAGAGGGAGCAGGAGCCCCTTTAGCCTCTTCTGTCTTTGAAGAGACACAGCTGTGGCCCATCACAACAGGTACCTGTCAGAAAGAGTCCTATTTTTTAAGGAGATATTAATCTCAAAGCCAGAATTATCCATCCTTTCTGAACCCACAAATACATCTACTCTTGTAAAATCCACCATGGCTTATGTCAAGGATAGATTGTTAAAAAACTTTCAAGTGAAGCATGTGTGCAGGAATCAGACTGGGCTGGGGAGAAGCAAAGGCAGAACTTGAAATGGTGGCAGCTGAAATAAGCTCAGCACAGTATCCATAGAAAGATTTCTAGTCACTATGAACAGAATTATGAGCCTGCAAATAAGCAAGATAGGTTAGATTTCTAATTACCTGAGTTAAAATGAGTAGTACTACCCCATATTACATGCACTTACTGGGAAAGCCCACTGCTATGATTTACTTAAGCATCATTTTGATTTCTTCTGCATTTTGTATACTCCAAATTCTCTACTGCATTACACTACTCACACACAGTTAGCTCCAGTGAGGTCAGAGCAGTTAAGACAACTGAATTCCAAGTAGCAGAAAGAAAATTTAGACCCACTATCTTTATAATTTTGAACAGTCATCCGACCCCTCATCTCTAACTTGCACCCTCAGAACTTACTGAAGTGAGGAGAAAGCTCTTTGGTGCATTAGGTACTCATCAGTTGATAAAGCATGTCACCATTGTCTTCCTCTCTGCACAGCTTCAGAAAGATGGTTAAACGGAAAAGACCAGCAAAGGGGGCAAAGTGCCACTGAAAACTGAATAGGTAAATGAAAAAGCTCTGAATCTTCCAGTGTGTGTTTATTACTTTCAAAGTAGCTAACTATGTGTTTTAAACTACTTCATGAGCTTAATGAGCCTGGTATTTGAGGAATGAGTCTGTTCAGCATAAGGAAATTACAGTGGAGACATTAGTTACAAAACACTTGAAAATTGATGACATTTGACAAATACAAACAAAACAAGAAACAGAAAGCAAATATTACAGACTTACTAGAATATTCCTCAAAAGAAATAAAAAGATTATTTATCAAATTTGAGATCCCTATGAAATTCTAAAGAAAGCTACAATTAGAGAATTAATGATTCAACATCCATATTAGCAGCTGTCAGGTTCAGTGCAGTAATTAAGTGAATCAAACCTTTTGTTAGAAAGGTATAAATAAAAAGATCAATTTTACAGGCAGAAAAGGAGTAAGAAAGTTAATTATTGTCATCATCTAAATATAAACTCAGAATTATATGACACCAAGTTTTATTCTCATTCCTTTGGATCATGCTTACTGGATCAGTTCCATTAAATCTCTTTTACATTCAGGATACACACAGAAGAGAAGTGAGTCTGCAAGCTGCCTGACTGTACTGCACAATGCACCCTGTGGGTACCAAAGGGAAATAAACAGGAATTCTGTCAAAATACAATATGAAAACATATAAGCAAGTAGAATACATTTACCAAAATATTTTTGCTAAATTCAACAGCTACTACATTTTCTGCACCTAGCTGAAAGGACTCTCATTATCCTAGAAGAAGTCCATCACATTTTCACCTGACTTCCTGGCCTGTCAGGAAATGGTGGGATGGAAGCTGTGAATTCATACATGAAGAGCAAAATGTAAAATAAGCTTTTCAATTATCATTATTTAATAGTTTATAAACAAAAAGCCAACCACAGCACTTGAAAAAAAAAATCAATACATTTATCTATAAAGCTAGCATCGTCTGAACTAAGAATGATTTTCTAGCTTGGAATTCACCTTTCCTCCTCAGTACTGAGAGGAAAGATGTGTGCTAATGTCTTTACAAATAATTTGATGGGTGAAGGTATGGATGTTAACGTCTTTGAAATGGGTCTTAATGTCTCGCCTGACTTAGGGCAGCAGGTTTTTTACTGGGCCCAGACAGTTTGGCTCCTGAGACAAGGGTCTGCACAAGGCTGAATTTCTGAACTTTGGGGTAAAACAGTAGGTTCAAGGGGGGATATGGAGTCGGCAGCTCCTAGTACCTCAGCAATGGGGAAAGGAAGAGGGCAAGATACGGCCGGGAGTTAGGATAAAAGGGAGGCTGTGGCCTCTCCTCTCTCCTGAGGGAGAAAACTCCACCAGTGTGCCCCCGTGATCTCTTTCCCTTTATTCAAACAAAGTTGAAAGGCTCCGCTGTCTCCTTTTAGGACATAAACCTCTGGCATTTGTGGATTTTCCTTACAGTACCAATGGCCGACTCACCTGCTGAAGCAAGGAAGTTCTGCCCTCCCAACTGCTGTACCCCTCACTATACACAGACAACACAACTCACCTCCTTCACCAGCTTCCTGACAGCGCCAAGCACACCATTTCAGGATTCGGTGCTTTAGGTTGTTGGTAGAGGAGGAGGCAGGTCCCTCAGGGGAGGTCAGGCCCTCCCCTCAGGCCCAGGCATGAGACTGACGGCCAAGGGATGAGGCTGAGGGCTCCAGCCCAGCGGCCTGTGCCACCATTCCGCATTCCCGACCCGGCTCGGCCCCACGCTGCCTGAGCAGGGCTGGCAGTGCCCGTGTGCCCCACCGAGGTGGTTATTGTGA
The DNA here is from genome assembly GCA_013400175.1 of Phainopepla nitens. Taxonomy (NCBI): domain Eukaryota; kingdom Metazoa; phylum Chordata; class Aves; order Passeriformes; family Bombycillidae; genus Phainopepla; species Phainopepla nitens. The sequence goes on from VXBQ01006672.1 coordinate 24,378, forward strand.
CAGACAACTTGTGTTTGCTGTGGTTTCTCACTGAATTGCCTCATGAATGTGCGTGCTGGGGGTTCATGTCACTGGGGTGGTGATAACTGTCCTCAGGCCTCTTACTAAAATGCCTTGTGAGGGAGACGGGACTCCAGAATGCTGTGTGCCTGGAGGCTGAGTGTTTTTGTTCATCATATTTTACATGCTAGTGTTTCCAAAGTCAGCAAACCTTTTGGACAGGCTTATGGCTGTGTCAGAAGCGCTAGTGCCTAGGGTCAGCTGGCTGCCTCGCTGTTGGAAGACACATGCTGAGGGCTGGGCCTTGGGGTTCATTGTCAGGGATGTTCCATACACCTCTTTGGAGGATTTAGTTCTGGACTCACTCTGTGAAGCCTCTATTTTGACCTCTTGCTCTGTTTTAAGAGACTTCTTTGCAAGCTGTTCTGCCAGTCAAAGTAAGGGTATTTTCAACCTGAGGTAAATCACAGAATCACCAGGTTGGAAGAGACCTTCAAGATCATCGAGTCCAACCCATGCCCTAACACCTCAACTAAACCATGGCATCCAGTGCCACATCCAGTCTTTTTCTAAACACATCAAGGGATGGTGGCTCCATGCTGCCTGGGCACTGACTCCTTTGGCCGAAAGCTAGAAAGGGTTTTGCATAACGTAGTAGGTTTCACAATGCCAGGTGAAGCCCTTCAGACTAATATGCATTTGAAAGATGTTGGCTTCAAGTTTCTATACTGAACAAAGTGTTTGAAACTTTAAGTACTGTTTCTGCTGCAGAATAAGAACAAAGGTGAGACTTAAATGCAAACATTCCCTGAAAGCATTATAACAGGCTTGATGTATTTCAAGTAGTAATTTTTTTCCTATTTGTTTCCCTTAAGAGAGTAGTTAGAACAGCATAAGTATCTTTGTAGCCCTGTTCACAGCTGTGGGAGATGTGGCAGAGCTGCATTGTATTATTTTGAAAGCTAGGGCACTATACCACTGCAGATCTTGATCAGCATGCCAAAGCTAACCTAAATGTTTAGAATGAGAGTTGTAGTCTCACTCTTTAAAAAGTTTTGCTCAGGATGCGTATTTCTGTCTGCAGGAATCCTGTTGGGTTTATCTGTGTGAACAGATACACCCTGGAAGCTTGGGTATACAGCCTCTGCCCAGTGTGTGACACCTGTGAGTTGGGCTCTTCATAGCTTAGGCAACTTGTCACCTGTGTCCCCTTTACCCTGAGAGCTCAGTTAGAGCTTTCTGCACTGCAACCAGGTTTGAGCAAGACTGGGAATGAACTGCTTGCACTGTGGGAAGCAGCAGCTAAGGCAGTGGGTAGTGGAAGGACATAGTCATGATTGGTGCTGATAGCCTATCCAGTTTCCTTGAGTTCTGGAAAGAACAAGATCAAACCAGATTTTTACCTTTATATTTAAAAGCAAAAGAAGCTTCCAGTAGAAATTGAAGAAACACACTACAAGAGATAGGAGGATTCATTTGTTGTACAAAATAGGGTGTAGCATAATGAAGGTTAGATGACTCGTAAGGGCTTTTCAAGGCCTAGACTACCCAGTGGGAAGCTCCCACTGATTTTTAACTGATTTTGGGTCACGTTTCTACAGACCAGAATTGAGACTTCTTCTAATGAAGTCATGCATTTTTAAAAATGATAAGGATGTATAAAAGCTCTTCTGTGGAATTCTTCCAGGAAGCAGTAGAAATATAGATAAAGCTTTTAAAGCAAGGCCATGAAAAGCCCGGTCATGTAACATGTAGGAATTGTGTATGAGATCTCAAATATACATATAATTATTAAATCAGTGATTGTTTGCTTGCTGAAAGAGGAGTAATGTTAAAAAAAAATCTGTGTTTGGACAATAGCTAGCACAATGGCTTGTTGATTCTTCAAGAAGATCTTACAGGTGCTTAATAATGAATTAGCAAATTTACTTGAAGAAACAACATCCTTCAAGGTCTGAACTAGCAAGACATCCTTGAAAGTATGCAAGGTTTATATCATTGTTAAATTCTGCCCAACAGCTGGGAACAACTGAAGTATTTCTGCTAACATACAGATTATATGCAATCATATATTTTTGTCCCTGTTGACAGGACAAATCTGCTTGAGAAGCTTTGCTTTAATGGTGTCACAATGCTGGCATGGTTTCCCTGCTACACTGACCAATGCTTCTTGCATTCTGTTCCTGCTCTGTTTTTATGTGATCCCGTTTTCTGTGATTTGTGTGTCAATTGCTTGCAAACATAGAATATGTAACTACATTAATATTTACACTATACTGTAGCGTTCTGCCCCCAGTGTGTAACCACTAAACCAACTCCACAACAATTATTTATGTGTGGGCAAACAGGATAGTTCCTGATAGACGTGTGACTTCCAGTGCTGAATTCCAGGGTTTGATTATATGAGACTCAGGAATTCAAGGCAACTATCTGATGTACTGAGGAGATTTACAGAGGTGAACTTTAAAGGCAGAACAGTAGCAACACATACCTTTTAAACAACATTTATTTAATCTTAAATCAGATCTTTAAAAAAAGATGCAATTATTTCCCCCTTATTTTAGAGACAGAGAGACTGAGGCACACAACAATTACAAGTCTTGTCTATTGCTATGCTGAAGGGGCAAAGCTGGTAAAATAATGTGGGGTTTTGAGGTCTTAAATCAGAGATTTCTCTGTCACTGGAGCATCACAGTGGACAGTAGTGGCTCTTGGAGCCTCCCCTCCAAATTACAAGGGACTTGTGAGACATTTTTATGGGCCCATAAGTGGTTTGCTATAAGGTGTGCAGAAACCTCAGATGCTCTTTGTGGATATGTCTTAAATAATTTGTAGCCTTCCTCCCTGCCCCCAGAGGAGTGTGAACCACAGGATGAAAATTGCTGATGTATGAGCATTATTAGCCATGGCTGTATGGGCTGAAGTGTGAAGGAAAATGTGTTTGAAAGCAGGTCTGGACTTGACAGATTAATGCTGTACTTTGCTCCTCAGATAGCTCCAGCTAGAAGAAAAGCTTAAGTGAAATTCTGCTGTTGTATATATCTGACTTGAAGGTAGATCAGAAGTTGAAGTTTTTGAGCTTTAGTTTGTGGATGCCACCTGTGTGACCATGAGTAATGCAGGTTGGGCCAGGGATGGGGTTTTCATGTGAAGCATGAATATGTGCTTGCTACCGGAGTCAAAACTGGGAGGAATTTACATAGTGACAGGCAAACACCCTCTTAGTGCCCTTTTACTCCAGTAGCAGTTTACAGTTTATGTCCAGGAACAGCTTTATCCATCTTGGCTGTTGCTGGGATTATCACCCTAGTGGAAGGGCTGACAGAGAGCTGCCTGGCAAGCACCATGAGGGCTTAAATCTCTGTGGGGGGTTGTAGAATGAAGGGCTGGACAGTGCTATGTAGGCTTTATTAGTTTGCTGGGTTTTTTAAAATGCATTTTCTGAAAGATGAAAATAGCTTTTGAGGTGAGGCTTTTAAGCTCTGACTGAAGCAAAATCATGCTGGTGCTGCAAGGACTCAGACTGTGTTGCATTTTTTTTTCACCTTTTGGAATGTAATTTATTTTTCTGTAGGTTCTATCCTCTCCTATCAGATTGCTTGATAGCCTCAGTGAAGGGATAGAAGACTGCACTGAGACTGTAGCTCTCTTGCTGGCTGCCTCTGTGTGTTTAGGTGAGGTCAGTGGGACAAAAGTTGGTTATGAAATGAAGAGGTTGCCCATGGAATGGGTGGTGCGTGATCCTCCTCTGTTTGTATATTTGCTGTTAAATTGGTCCAATTATAAAATGGGAGCAGTAAATAATTTCTTACTGTTACCTATCTGCAGCTGGTTCTGTTTGCTCTGATGATGGAAAGTGTACAAGGACCTTAAAAACCTTTGCCCAGGAAGGTCTCTCACTATTCTCAACAAGCATGCTATGCCGGGCCAGTGTAGAGCTGTTCCTGGCAATCCAGACTGCCCAGCAATCAGAGCTTTAAAAACAATTCACATTTGAACAGGTTTTTGGTGCTCTCTCATATCCCGGAGTGCAGCAGTTCCCTTATGTGCTAGTTTTAACACCAGCAGGACATTAAACTCCAAATAAGCCACTCCCCTTCCCCCGCCCCTTCCAGCAAGGGAGAGAAAATAAAGGAGACGCTGTGGGTTGAGATAACAATTTACTAAAAGCTGAAAGTAATGAAATGAAACACGCATTAACAACCCAATAACAACAGCAATATTAATGGCAAAAGTATACGGCAGGAGAAGATGTTTTACCCACAAGAAGTTGTTTACCACTGGCAACAAATACAAGATGACAAGCTTCCCATAGATCACACCTATATAGTTTCTACTGACAAAGGCAATGTGGGGACCATTTCTGCCTGCTGTGTCACATGGTCACTGGGAAACAAAGGCAATATGGTGGGGGAGCTCCCACAGCTAATGTTTCCCACACCCCCAGCCCAAACCCAAAACAAATACAAGGACAAGCAAACGCCTTGGAAGCTGGGTCATCAGAGCAGTGGCTTGCAGCTGGGGCTCAGTTCTGCACAAGTGCCTGTCCTGATGTTCCCACCACTTCATTGTGCTGTAGGTTGATCCTGGAGGTTGCTGCTACTCCCTTCCTACCACTCAGCTGCACTTCCCTCCGCTTGGTTTGCCTGGGGTTGGCAGAGGTGCTTTCTTCTTGGCTCAAGGAGCTCAGCTCAGTGGGGTCCATCCCTACTGGCAACTTCCCCTCTGGAGTTGTTGACTCAGCACCTCAGTGGAGCACACCTTTTACTGCTGTCTCTTCCAGAACCACAGGCCCAGCTGTGGTCACGCTGGAGAGAAAACGGGAGGAGAGGGAATCAGTGGAAGGCAGAGGGACCAGCCCTGCAGAGGCTGATGGCAGCAGCTCCTCTGCTGGAGTGAGCCAGGCACGATGAACCACTGCTCGTTTTCCCTGCCCAAACCACACCCCAGCAATGCTGTGGGGGGTGTAGAATAAACAACTTGGCCACACTGGCCTGGTGAGATGCACCGTCCTTCTCTGCAACTGGGACACCTCATCTGCTGAAGATGGAGCTTGCTGGAAAACTATTGAATTTTATAGCAACTGATGCAATAATGTTAGAAGTGTAACCTCCTCAGGTGCCCTGACCAGCTTCATTCCTGTGTTTTATTTTGACAGCCTGATGTGTATAAATTACTGGTATCTTTGTGGGTCCTGTCCCTGATCTACAGTATGCAAGCCCACGGTCCAGAAAACCTTAATTTTCAGTTCCAGGTTTGATGTGAGGAAGTAGATTTGCTATAAAAGCATAGTGTACTTCAATGCATTTCTGTTAGAAATACTGGGTTCAGTTCTTTGCTTCTCATGGGAAGATTTCCAGTGCCTAGAGCTAAGCTACGTCCTCACACTAAATGGCCTTCCTGAAGGCCTGAGAGTGGCTTTAGCTCCTCATTGCTGGCTGAAACTCAAGGGAACCCAGCCTGACAGAAACTGGTGACTACCCTGTAGTCTCTGTGTCAGCTGCTATCATGTAAGTCATTACAATTTATTCATCTTACTTAGATGAATACAAATTATTACATCTTACAAAGCATGTTCACATGCTTTGGGATGAACAAATTTCCCACCATTTCTCTGTGACAGAAATGGTTGGAGTGGTACATTAGAGTTACAGTGATCACAGTGTGACCCATGTCTTTTGGGGACAGTTCATACAAAGGGCAGCTGTGCAGACTTGAGCACTTTTCCCCAGTTGTATGCAGTAACACCAGCTGATAAAATGTTTGCTCCTGTATCCCGTAACACTACTCAGTAGGAGTTAAGGATTGTATTCAAGTAGTTGTCCATGAATTTCTGACAATATCTGAAACAGAAAAGCAGAAGTTGCCTTTCTTGCAATGAAAATCTGTATCATGTCTGTTAGAGCTTACTGGTTTGTATCCAGAATTTAATTTCTTTTCTACAGAAGCAAATCAATTTTAACCACTAAGATATTTTGATGTATTTGTTTATCTCTGATTTATTTCTATAAACATGACAAATTTAAATTCTAAACACCTTCAACCCTTCACCCCTCTGATGGTAATTAATTCAAAGTGTGCTCCAGTACCACTCAGTGCAGGCTTATTCAGATTATCAGTGGTGGTGTTAACCACATCTGTGACATTTGCATCAAACCAGGAGGAGCCTGGTTCTGTATGAAATCACTCTCATGACACAGCTAATTTTGAAATTGTAAATAACCATGCTGCTTAGAAAATGGGATTAGATGAAGTGTTCTACTAGCACTTAATCCACAACTAAAATAATATTGATTACTCCTATCCCATTGTGGGAGACAAATGTATTATTTAAGTCTAGAATGACCTATCTGAACAGGACCTATGTAGTTACATTATAAAACTGAAGTCTGTAACAAAAAAGATAAGTTTGAGCTTGTAACACAGCAAAATTGTGTATCAGCTAGGACACTGCTGTGTCAGAGGTGCCACCACTTTGTCAGCATTGTTCCTGTGCAGGTGGCAGGGATAAAGTTGTAATTTTTTCCTTTAAATATTGCGCTGTGGTCTGTATTGGAGAGGTCCAACCACTATGCCTTCCCTGGATATATCTCAGCAAAGCATTAACTTTTCAGACCATTGACTGCTGGAATTTCCACAATATCTGTGCTGCAGCCATGGTTTTGGCTCACACTGCAGGACTGGAGGATCCACACTAAAACAATGGGTGCTGACATGTCCAGTGGAAGAGCCAGGCTCCTGTGGTGAGTGCCTGTCAGAACACACACGCTTTGCGTGTGCGATAGAGGACCGGCCTGAACAGCAATGCTGTGTTTTTCTCCAGACAAAGACTGGCTGTAGGCCCTGTCAGAACTACTTCTTCTGGACTGGAAACAGCTGTGGGATCTTGACAGTGAGCATGCTGTGGCAGAGTCATGCTGGTGACTGCCTTTAACTGAAGGGAGTGCAAAATAGCTGCTTCCTCTACTGCAGAGCTGCTGTGTTGTACTGAGGAGAGACAGCTCTGGATGCACTTACCTTGCTCAGCTTGCTTGCCCTAACTCTCACCTTTTCCTATTGTCAAGCTCAATTTGCAATAAAAAAGAGGAATTAAATTTGTTAACAAAGTATTAAAAGTTTTCTATGTCTGGAAACATTTTAACAGCCCTCAGGTACTTCGGTCATGTGAGACAGCCTTGATGGAGTAAAATGAAGCTCTACATTTTTCACTCTGCTTTGGAGAAGTGAAAATGGGGAGAGGTATGCACTAGGGAGAGGTATGTACATTTGTGTCCTTTAGGGGGTAGCCACAGCATGACAGACTGGGGTGTCTACTTTCTGTTCTCACTGATTCAGAGTAGAGTTTTTTCATCCTGCATCATTTCAAATGATGAAGTAGGGACTAGAATGAGAATTGCCCTGGTCAGTACACCCTGATTCATTTTGCTTAACTTTGTTTGCCTGAATGTTGTTTAGATGACACTGAGGATGGTGGATGGGGGGATGGTGGATAGGAATAAAAAAAGATAATGGTGAATACTGCACCAGCTAAAAAGATAGAAATAAGAAACCTAAGGTAAACTAAGTACTGGTTGGTACTGATTTTTTTTAATATACATAAACTCTTGCTGAATTACAGTGTCTAGCACAGAACAGGGAAGAGGAATGGAGGGGATATAAACATCAAACAATTCTGCAACATTTTCTAGATTTAGGGTTGTTTGATGTTCTTTATAGTTCTAAGAAAGCAAAAGCAGCAGAGCAGCCCAGAATCTGTTCTGGATAAGGAACATACCTGACTATAGCCAAACTCTTGATCAGATAAGACAAACCAAATTATACATAAGGGGATGGCCAATTCTGTGAGGCTTTCTGTGACAATGGGTGGAGGAGCCTTCAGGTTTTCTTTTCCGATAGTGAAAGATTTATTTTGAGGCAAGAAGCATAGTGGACAGCCATAAAGCTAGATTTTTTTAATATGCTTTCCACTGTCTGTTTGGAGTCAAGAAAATCTGGACACTCTCTTGTTGCAGGCCTTTAGAGTGGTTAAGAAATGAAGGCCTCTGTTTCTCTGAGAAAGTTTCCTTTATTTTCTGGTTCAACAGTTGCATTTGTTTCTATCTCTGGGGTAGCACTTTTTAAAGATTTAAAATATGTGAAAATGTTTGCATTTTTGGGCAAAGGTATAATTTTTATGTTAGTACTTACTGCTGTGGAGAGCAATCACTCGTATATTTTTTAAAAGTAGATTTTAGTCAAAATTTATCTCCCTATAAATATCTTTCTCAGAAACCTGTGTAGCAAAATAAGAATATGACTTTATTCAAAATGTGCTTGAGCATGGAAACAAACACAAATCTTGCCAGACCAGCAGTTCTTGTAATGTAAGCTATGGTATTTAGTTGGTTAAGTAAGTTTCAGCCAGAATCAAACCCTGTGACTACTGTCAGTAAAAAGTGGTCGTGTGGGCTGCTTGCCTCTGGTTGAGCAGGTCAATGACAGCCATGCCACCGTCACAGAATTCACAGAATTCACAGAATTCACAGAATTCACAGAATTCACAGAATTCACAGAATTCACAGAATCAGTGAGTTGGAAGAGACCTTCAAGATCATTGAGTCCAACCCATGGCCCTAACACTTTAACTAGACCATGGTACCAAGTGCCATATTCAGTCTCTTTTTTTGTGGATTTTTTTTTTTTGGTGTTTTTTTTTTTTTTTAAAACAAGACCTTTTAAGTACTTGTGGCAAGCTTCCTCTCATGAACAAAAGGCATGGACAGTCTGTATCACTGACTAGTGATGATCAAGGAAGGTACCAAATCATTGGTGCCTTTTGGTTAAGGGGGTTTGGGGAGAGCTGGCCCTGTGGATGCTGTGTCTGCAGCATCCACACTTGGCTGGGGGCCCTGGGAGCCCTGCTGTGGCTGTGCCTGGGAGGGCGTGGAGCCAGCTCTGCTCTTTGGGCTGGGCACTCCTGGGAAAGGCAGTGCCAGCCCTGTGCTGGGGACACGGGGACTTTGCTCACCCTCTGTCCTGGGTGTGCCAATATAAGCAGTTCTGGTTTTGTGCTTTAAAAAAGTAAGACAGAAAGAAATCCCTTGGTTGCAGACATCTCTTGTAGCACAGGGTGGCAGCAACGCTCTATTATTTTGCATTCACCCTCCTGCTGCTGAACAGATGAAGTTAGAGCAGCAGAATGCAAAGTTGAGGTTTTATTCCTTGGATGTTACTTTATCTCCCCCTTTCCCCCCAACTCCTATTTTCCCCTGATATCTGGAAGTGGATGGGGTGGAACAGAATGGGAAATGCTTGTGCCCTGAGTTTCAGTCTGGGGTCTCCTACCTCAGAAACACAGAACGGAATCAATTAGAGGTTGGTGCTGTATGAAAATGGCAGGGAGTAAGATCACAGTGTTATTTAAATTGTGTTACCCAGCCCTACAACCACTGCAAAGCCTGTGCTAACTGCAGGGCCCACAGAGCCACCCAGGAGTGGCACTGCAGAGCCAGTACAGGTTGAGATGTAAGAATAAGGAATACTCAGTCACAATACAAGATAGAGCTAATTCTCTGTTACTGCCCAAAGTGATGTTTTTCTTTGCTGAACTTTCTATAAATCTTCAGAACAGATGTGGATATTGAACTTCTTGTAACCTGTTCTCAAGACTGGCACCATGTTGACCACAAACACATAATTTTCAGCTGATGACAGTTCCAACAGTTTTTATTTTCCTCATGTCTATGTTCTCTGTTTCACTTCTAGGGTGGTATCACTCTCCCTGAAAGTCATATGGGACAGGTGTGGGAAGGATTGCAGTGAATGCCTTTGACCTTTCAATCTCTGCTTTTTGTCTCCTTTACTGCTCTGAAGTGAACTCAGTTGTCCTTTATTCCTTACACAAACATGAACTGCTCTTTTTTGCTGCAGTTTTGATGTGGTGTGCCATTGTTGTGTTGTGTGATGTGGTGTAGAAGCCTCTTGAGTGTGTCGATTCCTCTGAAGAGAAGGTAGTGGGATGTGTGTGTGCAGGGGGAGCTGAAGCTGTCAGTGCTGTCAGTCGNCTTTTTGTCTCCTTTACTGCTCTGAAGTGAACTCAGTTGTCCTTTATTCCTTACACAAACATGAACTGCTCTTTTTTGCTGCAGTTTTGATGTGGTGTGCCATTGTTGTGTTGTGTGATGTGGTGTAGAAGCCTCTTGAGTGTGTCGATTCCTCTGAAGAGAAGGTAGTGGGATGTGTGTGTGCAGGGGGAGCTGAAGCTGTCAGTGCTGTCAGTCGGTGCTGTCAGTCGGTGCTGTCAGTCGGTGCTGTCAGTGAGTGCTGTCAGTGAGTGCTG
>VXBQ01006672.1:36065-51721 GCA_013400175.1 Phainopepla nitens
GCTGTCAGTCGGTGCTGTCAGTCGGTGCTGTCAGTCAGCGCTGTCAGTCAGTGCTGTCAGTCAGCGCTGTCAGAGCTGTCAGAGCTGTCAGTTGGTGCTGTCAGTTGGTGCTGTCAGTCAGTGCTGTCAGAGCTGTCAGTCGGTGCTGTCAGTCGGCGCTGTCAGTCAGTGCTGTCAGTCAGAGCTGTCAGTCGGTGCAGGGCGAGCTCTCCTGGCCGGGCTCTCCCGAGCTCCCTGAGGTGAGGCCAGCCTGGATCCCGGCAGGTGTCACTCTTGGCTCGCAGGAGGAGCCGTGTGTGAGCGTGCCTCACTCCACAGAGCTGCTTTTCCCTGGTGTGCTGCTCAGGCCCTGCCTTACTGTGGCTGTCCTGTGTTCTGGTACAATGTTTTGCCTCGGCTGCATGTATTATGGGAGGGAGCCAGGATGGTGTTCCCCTGTCTGAGTATGCAACACTTATCTGCCCAACATTCCTGCCACTGGGGAACACTGACTCAGTCCAGATTGTGGATATAGCTGTTTCAGATGCAAACCCACAGGTAAAAACCATCTGTGATTTCCCTGTACCTGTACTTTTAGATAAGCAATTACATTTCTGCAGTTGTATAACAACTTGATGCATTTCAATATGTATCACCTTCCAAATGTGCAATTGATGTCACCCTCATCCTTCTGGGTGGCACATACTGAGGATTAGAACTTGGATTTCTTGTCTTGGATGTTATCACTAAGCATTAGCCAAACCTGCCTGGTCTAGTTAGGGACAGTTTTTTGACTGAAACACAGATGAATAATTGCCCCTTGTCCTGCTGTGTTCCACAGATCTTTAGAGCTGTATGAGTGTGAGGGACATCTGAGTTATGGGGTGATGTTACAGCCTTCCTTTTTGGAAGGACCAAAAGCTTATTGGACTCTGGCTGATTGTGGAAGTATGTCTCTCCTGTAACGGATTTTTTTTGTTGTTGTTGTTGTTATTGTTTGTGGTTTTTTTGGGGGGGGGTTGTGGTTTTTTTTGTTTGTTTGTTTGTTTGTTTGTTTGTGTTTTTTTAGGATTTTTATGGGTTCTGAGGAACTGGGACACTTTTTACCAGCTTACCTCTACATTGTTTAATACAGCCCAAAGTACAGTTTTATCAAGGATGATATATGTTGTTCATTAATATCAAAGCCTGCATGGGTATTTTTTACATACATAAATGCATCCATCTGTGGTTTTCTATACAGTAGAAAAGTCATATCATCTCTCAAGAAAGCACACTGTAGCTATTAAACATATGCTAGAGCTCAGAGTTTCCATTAATTTAATATACCATGAGTAGCTGGAGAATAGACTGTACAAACAGGAGATGCCTGCTACAAGTGAAATTAGGATTTGGGATCTCATGTGTTTTGTATCATTTCCTTGTCTTGACTCCAGCTTAAAAGTATTGAAGTTCTTTTTGATTAAGTCTCTCAAGTTGCTTTTTTGCTTCCCCTCCAAATATTTTCACAAATTATTAGCTTCAAAATTGATAGCACGGTCCTCCTAGTGCCAAGTGAAATGGAAAAATGAGATACTGGCCCTCCAAGCTGTTGGAGCAGTTTGTGCTACCTGTGCAGGGCGTTCTTTGGCATGCAGTCTGACCTGTGCAGGTTCCTGAAAAGAAGACCCTCCTCAGAGCTTTGTTTTTTGGAGCAGGACCTGTATGGGTGGTCTGAGTCAACAATGGGACTGTGAGCCAGAGTTCATTGGGGTGTTGTGGCTTTGGCACCTCTCTGGTACCGCAGAGCAGGCTGGCTCACTTCCTCTGCAGCACAGGCATCAGGGCTATGCCTGTGCCTTCAAAGGAGAGGCTCTGGAGTGAGCAGAATGTGCCCACTGACCAGAAAATATGGTGAGGATGTAGAGGAAGGCACTTCTGATTGTTTTGGGGAATGTGTAGCCAGGTTGTTGGCTTATTATTGTCTTGTCTTTTGCTTTATTGTTTTCTAATGCAAGTGGTCAGACTCCATGGGTTAACACAGCAGATGAACCACATGCTAAGAACCTGCTCGAGGCTATCACCACACCTTTGTTCCTCTGTGAGGACATACCCTGGGAAGTCACTGGTCCAGGAATCTTCAGGGATGTGTACTTTGTACCTAGTACTGTCATTAAATGGAACCTTTTAAGTCTGAAAGGTACCACAGTAACTGTTTCTTTGTTGTCATTTAGCAGGCGGGACATCTTCTCTCATCTCTGCCATGAATTGTGACTGTTACCTGCTAAAATGCTTGCACCATCAATTGAAGATACCATTACTGAGCACGTTGTTTTAGATAGACACCCTTTGTACATGCATTGTCAGGGCAAGGCAAGCTGTGTTCGTTCATGCATGCAGAGCTAAGCATCCCTTCCACCAAAATAATTAAACTCTAGAACTATAGCACAACTGTGGCATCAGTCAGCAATGTCAAAATCTGCTCACCTAGCAGTGGGTAAACTGTTCTTTTCTCTTGTGACTTGCACATGTGTTCTCTCTCCATTTCCCTTTTTCTTGGTTGAGACTTAGAGCTGGCTACTTGTCAAACGCTGTAATATGAAGTTAATCATGTGACTTGGGGAGAATGACACATTGACACTTTTCATAATAATTGCTTCCTACACTGGAAACCTCCAGCTGTTTTGATGGAAATGATGTGATGTGACTGTGACAATACAGTCCTAAAGCCTGCAGTCTGAAAATTTTAGTCCAATTTTAGTTGAAGAGTATGTTTTTTAATCTTTGACACTGATCATCGATGACTACATATGGAAATTAAAGGAATCCCTAGAAATTTCCTCTAGTTTGCAAATGTATGTAGGTGTTTGTTGAAGGGCTTTATGGATAAGGATTATTTTTATGTCTTTGCAGCAGTGTTAGAAATGCCCTTTGAAGAGGAATAGATTTTTGTTTTGGAGAGTTCCAATAGCAAAATCTGTACTGCAAGATCACTCTTCAATTCTGATGCTATGCTGGTGTGGACAGCAAAGTAATTTTGGAGGCTTTTTCCCTTGGAGGAGAATGTATGACCAGTCCAAGTGGAAAATCATGTAAAGGTTAGTCTCTACTGAGAGAACTCTGGAGTAGCTTTTCATCCTATTAGCAAAACTATTGATGTAAATAAAAGTCATTAAAGTTAGAGCTGGATGGGGAATATTTATTTTTAATATTTTTTGCCCACATCAAACATTAAAGATTAGACAGTAAGTATACTTTTAGTGAGATACATTCTGTGAAAGGATGAATATGGTCAACTATATTTCATTTTCTGTTTGTTTGGAATTAATGCTTCTGTATTTCCTCCTCCCTCCCCTGACAGCCCCTCCCCCAATAACACCAGGATGAACATACATCTGCTAAATCTATAATGTCTCTAATGGCCTCTTGATCATTTGAATTTCAGATCCTGCGATCTTGGAACATGCTGCTGATTGAAGCTGAAGGTGCTGATTATCATTATTTTTTTTTCTCCCCCTCATTCAGCCTTAGGATGCAACAGATAAAGCTGCTATGATACTACAGGAGATTCACTGCTGAGATCTCAGCATCAAGAGAGTACAGGTTCTGCTTAATAGTGTTCTAAAGGGAATATGCAGTTATGCATCTTTCTTTTTGATGACAGTTATTCTAAGAGATCATTAAAAAAGCCATTTCTTGAAGACTGTGGAAAGGCAGGTAGGCCGTAGTGCAGTTGTAGTCATTGCCCATTGTTTTTAAAAGATGATCCCAGAAATCTCATCATGTAACTTTATCAAGAGATGGATTTAAAATCCCTCAAGTTCTTTGTGTTTTGTCAGTGGTGACAGATCCATTGATGGAGCAACTGCTGGAAAAGATGACTCATGGGACTGAAATACGTTATTAAAACACAGTCTGCTTTTAGAAAATATAAAGTACAGGGATTTGAGTGTAATTCAGGCTGTGTGAATATGGCCATTAGAGGGACCTGTGCATAGAACAAGTTACTTTTTTAACCTGTATCATACTGAGGTTAGTTATGCCAAATATTACTAAGAAATATCAAATCCAGGGATAGCTTTACAGTAGGCTAGTCTGGATTGAATTCTCTGTGTCTGTCTGAAGAAGACCTGGAAGGTAATTCACTACTACAATTGATTGATTTTGACTTATTCCAGTCACGGGGGTATAAACTCTGCTTTCAGTTTTCAGTGGTAGATATTGCACAGTTTCTATTCTTTTGGTCAGCTTTGTGGTACCTTACAAGGATGCTTTTCCTTGAGGCAGGAAAACAGGGTTGCAAGCCATTTGCAAAACTGTAGTTATTTACATCTGGCGGTCTTATCTTCTTGTAGGAATACCCATAGATACTGTGTTTGATTAAATTTTTTCTCCCAAAGTAGCAGGTTTTTATTTTTCTGAGCAGTACTCAATTCTGCCTCACCTTTCCTGAGAGCCCTTCCATATTATTATATTGTTATATTATGTTATGTTATATTACACTATACATAAAATATATTTTATTATTTTAGACTCAATAATTTTGAAAAAGACCACTAAGATAATGAAGTTCAACTGTTATTTCCACTCTTTAATGTTTCAATGAGTGTAAAGCCATTGAAGACTGAAACTGGTACATATCCAAAATAAAACCTCTGCTCTTATTGATGGGTGGAACTAGATACCAGATAAATAGATATCAGATTTCAGAATTTCCTAGTTGTAGATCAAAGAATGCAACAACTATAATATATAATGCTATATCCCCTATTTCCCAGCTTAAAAAGTTAGACTGAAATGAGTACTTTCCTGCTACCTAGGATTTTTTTTTTATGGTGTGGTGATTCAAAACCCTCAATAGCTTTCTGTGTTTAGACACAGCTTTTTAAAGTGCAATGCCAGCTTTTCTCCAATCCCTTTCATCTTAAGGAAAGATACCTGTTATTTACTGCTCAACTGTCATTGTCACTTCCTTTTACCACGAATTGCTGTTCACTGAATTACTGCAGGAGGACTACAGGTAGACTGTTCAAGCACCTGTTCACAGGTTTGTGGGACCTGTGCCCTTGTCTTCTAGCACAGGTGTGGATGCTGATTCTTAACCTGCAGCCTTGGTTTTGCTGCCAGTGGCAGGAAAATGGTATTTCTGTTGAATTCTGGCAAGGATAGATTAGATATCCTTAAGTATGTCTTCTTTTCATCCTTTGAGAAACCAAAAGTTTCTGTGTGATGGCTCATCTGCTCTGTGGTGGATAGAAAACCTATGTTGACATCTTTGTTGTTCAGGGCTATGAAGTGATCAGAAGGCAGGGAATTTGGATGCTGTAAACCTCCACTTTATTTGTTTTGTTTGACCCATGTGTTGATGACACAACATAGGTTGAATGTGGTCATTTGCAGTGTGACATGGAGGGAAGCATTTATTCAGCAGAAATGGCCATAGTCCTGAAAGGTGAATGCATTTTCTCACTGTAATTTAAATTCTTTTGTGGACTGGAGTGACTTGATGGTACTCCAGCACACCTCTTCCTATTTCCAAAGATTTATTCGTGTCTTTAAAGTGACTGTTTCTGTGAGATGTAAACTGTGTTTGTTATCTACACAATATCTCTTTTGCAACTCCCACTGGATTTTTACAATGAAGTTTCATTGCAATTACAGATTCCTGGCTATTATGTGTCTTAATTTCACCTGCAGTTAAATATCTGTCCAGTTCAGCATGTAGCTTTGTGGCATTTGTGTTCAGTGTGAGTCCTGTTCATGTACAAGTATGATGGTGGTGGTCAGGGCATGTGTTGTGTATGATGGCAGATGCTAGCAAGGGATGAGGTGATTTTGAGGGTGTTCTAAAGAACAATAGTTGCCACTTCATGAAGACAGAGGTTTGTTAAGGTGTTTGACTATTGACATGAGAGGATCTGATAGTCCCTGGATGGGTGTCACTCCATGAATTACATCCCCATTAAAATCTGAAGGACAATAAACATGCTTTCTCACACTGTGAGAATAGTATTTACCCTTTATAATGTGAAGGTGCACCTGCTTTGTAAAAGAACTCTGCTTTTTTTCCTCATACAAGACTAAAGGGAAGGGTGTTTTAAAAGAATAAATAAACACAGGTCAATGATCTAGAAGTTCTGGTGAACATTGTCTGCCAGTTTTTCTCAAATGTATCATCACTTCCTCATTTTAAAAAAACTCTTCACATCTGAACAGTAAAGCAGATGAAACAGAGACCATTTAGTACAAGAATCTGATGGTTTTCATAAATTTTATTGCTTGCAGAATCTATATTAACAAAATATGTTCAACAAGACCATACAATTCATCTATTTTTCACATCTTTTTATGTCTCTGTTTCTATAATAACTTGGTTTTGATGTACTGTATTCCATAGTTCAGTACTTAAGACAGTCACTTTATTATTATTACTGAGCAACTGTATTCTAGAGGGTTTCTCTGATGTAGTACATCTTGCTCAGTCTGTTAAACCAAGACCTTCAGAATGTCTGACCACAGTAATGACATCATTTTTTCATCCCTACTTCCAATCTTTAGCTGGTGACTCCTACCATAGATCATCACCATACATCCTTGTTTGAGCAGTCCAATTTACATATTGTTGCGATCACACTGGAAGTTCTAATAAATTTCCCTCAGTGGCAGAGATCTATGTGAATAATGGCTGTGCCTAAAACTGCCATCTTAATACCTTTGAACATGTCATCTTCCTGGAGCTTATTACTCAAATTTTACCAGTGCTCTGTAACTGATGTCCTGCCTGAGTGAGGTCTTTGAAAACACTGTGAACTTTCCATTGCCTGTGGTGACACTGCAAGTACTTGCAGTCCTTTAGGTCCTATGTAAGCAAACTGAAAATGACTCTTCAAGGGTGATGTACAAGGTGCTGATCACTTTCTTCCCTGCCTTCACTAACTTCTTCAGGAGAGGGCTTTTGCTTTTATTATGGATTTTATTACAGAGACTGTCTTGGAGCACCATGCCATTTACAAGTAATTTATGAATGGGGTGACATCAGGCTGGTGACTGGTCACTAGTGGGGTTTTGCAGGGCTCTGTCTCAGGCCCAGAGCTCTTCAGCATCTTTGGAAATTACTTGGGTGCAGGACTTGAAGTGACAAAGTAAGTTCACAGATGATACAAAACTAGGAGGAGCTGTTGACTCCCTCAAAGGCAGAGAGGCTCTGCAGAGAGACCTCGACAAGGCAGGGGGCTGGGCAATGACCAAGGGTACAAAGTTCAACAATGGGAAGTGTTGGATTGTGCACCTGGGATGGGGCAGCCCTGGGTGTGTGTACAGACTGGGGAGGGAGATGCTGGAAAGCAGCAGCACACAAAGGGACCTGGGGGTCCTGGCTGATGGCCACTAGGATGTGAGTCAGCAGTGCCATGGAGCCAGGAGGGACATCCCTGGCCTGGGGGCACCAGGCCCAGAATTGCCACGGGGCCAGGGAGGGATTGTCCTGGCCCGCTCTGGGGCGGCCTCAGCTCGAGTGCTGTGGGCAGGTTTGGGCACCCCAGAGTCAGAAAGGTGTTAAACTATCAGAGAGTGTCCAAAGGAGGCCGTGAGGACACTGAAGGGCCCTGAGGGGAAGCCGTGTGAGGAGCTGCTGAGGGCACTGGGTCTGCTCAGCTGGAGAAGAGGAGGCTGAGGGGAGACTCATTGCAGTCTGCAGCTCCTGGGGAGGGCAAGAGGAGGGGCAGACACTGATCTCTGCTCCGTGTGACAGGGACAGGACCCGAGGCAATGGCCTGAAGGTGTGTCAGGGGAGGTTAAGGTTGGGTGTTAGGAAAAGGTTCTTCCCTCAGAGGGTGGCTGGGCACTGAACAGGCTCCCCAGGGCAGTGGTCACAGCACCAAGGCTGGCAGAGCTCAGGGAGTGTTTGGCCAATCTTCAGGCACAGGGTGTGACTCCTGGGGATGCTGTGCAGGGCCAGAAGTTGGACTTAGATGATCCTTCTGGGTCCCTTTCAACTTGGGATATTCTGTAATGAGGCGTGATCCAAGCACTTGTCAGTGAGATTATATTCTGATCTATTTCTTTTCTTGAATCAATTCTCCCAATTCAATATTTATCTTTATATTTTGTACGAAAGATAGTGGAAATACTGGTGACGAGGGGAAATAACTAGATCCACATGGAACAACAGAAGTGCTATTTAGGTTAAGGTTTGCTTTAGCTAGGGGGAAGATGCTAGGAGATTATGAACCAGGACTGAATGTTGCTGAAACTGTGTTGGGAAACAGCAGTTATGGGAATGTGTATGTGACTGGCAGTTGTTGCAGGCTCCCTCTTTTAGTCAAATGCACTGTAGGTGCAATTATTGAACAAGAAGTAAATAGCTGTTTGCTCGTTATTTTTCTTTTAAGTATGCAATCTATCTTTGCCTCCTCTGCTATGTGGCCTTTGTTTTTTTTTACTTGCCCCATTTGGATGTGCTTTGCACCCTCTGACTTGACTGATTTGAAGAAGTGTAGAGAAAATGAATGTTGGGGCAATCCATTGCACTAGGACTGTTTTATGGAGACAAAGCACTTGCATGTAATAGATGGCTTGAAGTTTTTCCTGTTAGTGTCCTAGATGAACTAGCTACTCTATAGCCAGAAAAAAAGGCTATTTTCTTCTATAGAAGGAGCACAGTCTTTGAATGGATCAATAGACAGAAGCATAGTGAAAATGGATGTGGTAAAGGACAGTGACTGCCACAGGGCTGATAAGATCTCATGTGGCAGTGCCATAGTTGGGGGAGTGTAGTGCATATCTGTTGTGTGTGGAGTATAACTACTACTGGAATCTGATGGTGATTTTAAAGCTAAGCAATCTCTAGGATCATGAGAGATTGAGGAAGGAAGGCTTTAGAGTCGAGAGGGTTTGGCTTTGGGTTTATCTGTTGGTAGTTTTTCCCTCTTGAAAAAGGAGTATCCAACCTAGGGCAATAGCAGTCTGGCGCAAATGCTTGGGAAAGCTGGTTCAAGACCCTGTTTCAGATGGGTGAAAGCAGCAAGTGAAATTGGATTTCCTATCTTCTAGGCTTGTATCTTACACAGGAGCATTTAGAGAGAGGCTCCTCCTCTGCTTTTTCTTGTGTTCTTAACTTTTTCTCTGATGCAGGAGGAAAGCAAATATTCTTTCTTGCAGAATGGCTCTCAGATTTTTTGCAAGTGGTATGAGTTAGGACCTAATGTTGTTAAACAGTAGGGATGTGGCCCTTTCACTGAAGGCCACTTTTGGTATTAAGGATCTGACCCAATTTCTGGTGAAATTGCTGTGCATTTGGCCTAGGGAGCCAGTAGGAATAAATACACAACATGCTGGGAAAATATGTGTAGTGTTGGATACTGGGAAATTGAGTTCAGCTCCTGCTTTCTGTCTTTTCCCTTCCCAAGCAGAAAATGAATGACTGCATGATAAAAATACCCAATATGCTTTGGAAAAAAAAAAAAAATTAAGATTCCTCTTATTATGAAACAGTTACTCAGGCTGCCACCTTAGCTCTTTGTAAAACTGTGGAGCTCAAGCCAGAGCTCACTTGGTGTTCGGGTACTCAAATCCTCTTCATCTTGAAGGAATTAATTTATTTCAGAGGAAGTGAGGTGGTTTCAGCAGTTCTGACTCTTGCTCCAGATGAGAAAATGCCTAGTTAAGCACACAGGTGGTTTCACTAATGTTTCAGTAATGCCCTGATGAGCACACTATGCAAGCTGACTTTCAGGACAGAGCAATTTATGGGCCTTTTTGACCATGCTGATGGAGGGCCTGATTTCTTTCCTACCCTCTCCAGGTATGCTGAAAATAAGACTTCTTTAATGCTCCTCAAATTGCACAGTTCTGTATTATGTATCAATATGGAAAACTGTATTTAGTTTCACTGTTTATTACTCATGAAATATGAATGTAGACTCCCTTACAGATGGTATTCCCAGTGCTCACAGACTGAAAACAAGCCTAGAAAATGCCAAGGCCGTTGCCTATCCATTCATCTCCTCTCCTCTCCTCTGCCATAGGTCTTGGTGATGTAGAGAGAAGGGAAGACTGATTTGGGATCAGAATTCCAATTTACTGAGGAGTCCAAATGCTTATATACTATTCTAGGGTTAGTGATCTTTTACTACAATCATTATGTTAAACATCACACAGACAAACTTACACATTTTAGAGACATCTCTTGCTTGCAGAGCTTTGATTCAATCTTTTCTTCCTGACTCCAGTCTTGATCCACTCAACTTGTAATCTTCAAGTTTGCTTTTGCCAAGGCATCCTGGTTATCAAACTGGATATGCTAAATAAATTCACAATATTCTCTGTCCTGTGTATCCTAATAACTAGGTATTGTTTTTTGAGTTGCATGTAGAATTTTATATCCTAGATGTAAATAAACAGATGCCTTGGTTTGAAAGACAAGTGCCTGCTAAGGAAAGCAGGAGCCTCCCTTGGAATGGAAAACATGACCCCCTTCCCTCCAAATTATTATAACTTTGAAATTAAGGAGCTTTCAGAAAAACATGTGAGAAAAGGAATAACAGTTCTTACTAGTATGTGTAACAAGAGTACAACTGAGTGCAGTAGAGGATGGCTTGCCATGTCCTGATGCTGTAGGTGTGCTCAAAATGAAGGGAAGGTCTGGTAAAAAACTGCTGTTCTTGGTGCAAGTGCAAAGCCAGCTGGCATTTCCACACCTGCTTTGCTCCAAACTTTATGCAAGACAAACCAGACTCTGCCTGCCCAATAAAGAGGGAAACAGGAGGAGGTGGAAGGAATATCTATTGTATTATTGTATTATTTGGTTTGGGCTGGTACCTTAGAGGACAGTATGAATGGAAATGCCACCTTTTCATGAACTGCTGGTAAAAATCATGGCATGTGCTAAAATACTTAGCTTCTGAGGTGTCTGAGCACTGTTTTATTTCACGCTGAAATCTGGCACTGGAAGTGCTAATGAATATTTTTCTTACGGTTTTCATCTGTGACTAATTGATGAATAAATTACTATATTGTTAGCAGGAAACCGTATTATTTATGTTTCTGGGGTTTTTTGTAAAGATGTGAGTCATGAGCAAATAGTGATAATAAATTTTGGTTGGTGTAAAGTCAATAACTAACTGAAGTACTGAGGCTAGATGTTTTTATAATGTGCCAAGCTAAAAAGAGTGTGTGTGTTTTTAGGCAGGAGCTCCATAAATACCTAGGAAATTGCTTTTTAAAAGTACCTGATAAATTTCAATGCTTCATTGAACCTTTCTGACCCAAGGACTTGCAGAGAAATACTTCCTGTTTTCTGGAAATCTGCCTATATACACAGAGATTGTGAAATTACCATGGACAAACCCACATTTTTTTTTTTTTACCCAGACCTTCAAATGACAAGATGTCTCTTTAATTTCCACTACCCTTCCCCATTTGTTATTAAAAGGAGATAGTTAAAATACATGCAAATATTGATATGTATTGATATACACTTCCAAAGCTAAAGATTTTTTTTCATTAAAGCCGTTTCCCCACAAATATGTAAAAAAAAAAAAAATTAAAGCTGTATCTGTGTTTTGTTTCAGAAGGATACCAAGCTGTATGAAAAACCACTGTCTTTTACAGAGGGAGTCCAAGTGGAGAGGAAATTTAGAGCTGTGTCCCTGAGCTGCACTTACACTTGTCACAAGTGCACTGGGACACCTTGAGGAAGCCCTGGTGAGGTTTCTCTCAGCTTCTTAGCTCTAGTTTTGCTGATATCTATTTAGGTGGTAAACATTCAAGAAATGTCTGTCTAGAGATATATACACCAACCTGAGTCTTGTTCTCAGGGCACTTTGGCAATATGAATAACAATCTGCAGCCTGGGAAGCAAAGCACATTTTCCCTTTGCAGCAGAGTGGCACTTGAAATTCCTCTGGTGTCCTGGGTTAGATGCATGCAGACTCAGCAGCAGGAGGAGATGCTGCAAAAATGTCTTTACATTTGCTATGGGTTTGTCACTGCTTCCACAGCCATGTAAATCAGAAGTAACTTCTGCAATCACTTTTATGTACTAGCATATAACTGTGGGAGAGAGAAAAGGATTTATTTTGAAAAATGGGAATGGCAGCTTGCTTAATGTGTCCTTCCCTTGCCTTAAAAAAAAAAAATATGTGTTGATGATGTTTTCTAATGGGCTCTAAAGGCTCAGCCCTTAAAATTAGCAGGTTCATCAATAAAAAAATTGTTCCTAGCAAGGGAGAACTGCCAAAAAATGTGCTTAATTTATGGCACAAAGAAAGAAATACTGTTGTTATAAACAAATTAGTTTTTCCATTCAATTATGCAGCTAGTGTTATGGGTACTATAATCTCAGAGTTGTTTCTAGTTTGTATTTTGTTTCCTTCCTGTTGGATCATACAAATACTGCAAAATATTTTTAGTTTAAAATGGGTGAGTACTGTGAGGCTAAAACTTCCTTTCAGTCTTTCTCCTGTTAACTTGCACAGTGCCGTGTTGTGTTTTGTCTCTTTATATTGTCAATAAAAAAACAGTCAATGAGAAAAGGAAAAGTATTTTAAAGATTTCAGTCTAATTCTTATTTTCTTTTCCCTTTTAATATTAATTAATAAAGTTTCTCTCTTTACACCTTAAAATCTAAACCTGCTCTGTTCCTTTCCTAATCCTATCTCACAACAAAAATTAAAGAAATATATTCTCATAGGTACAGTGGCACTTAGCTAGTGCCAAACCCATACCAGATGTGGATGCAGCTGCCTATCAAACACGTCAGCTGCCAGCACACTGAGCTCCCATCCTGGCTGTCTATGATGCTGTGGGTAGTGCCCATGAAGGAAAGGCTGCACCATGCCCACAGGTACCCTTGTAACACGTTTCTCTAAGATATTGCCTTCTAATTATGAAACAAGAACATTCTTCTGGGTTGTGTTTTTCCCATCTAGTAACTTCTTTCTTCTGTAAGTTAAAGAACATTTGGTTTTCATATTTTGATAATCGGAAAAAAGTGTTTAAGGGCTCAAGGTTGCTTCAGACTTTGTAGTATGTACTGCTATGGACCTGGGCAGTCAGCATCAGTTCTTGGGTGGCATGCCCCAGAGCAAATGCTGGAGTCTGTTCTCATTTTGAAAATTAGAAAACAGACAAGGTGGACCAGCAGATTTTATGGTTGTTGTAAAGGTGTGACTGAGAAAACAAGATGTCAAGCTGGTGGTTATTCTCTTTGCTAATCACCTGGTTTTATTTTATTTTAAATTAAAGTGCAGTGATTCTTCACCAATGCTTTGATGGAGTGTCATCTACTGTGAGGTGCTGATTACACCTTGGTGCTAATATAATCTTACTATTATGTAGTTCTAAAGCATGCTATAACAGAGTTATATTTATCTCCATTTATCATCCAGAGAAATGGTCTGAGAAAGAGGAACTGATGGCCTCCCTGAGTTTTAAAACAGTGTTCTAAGACAGAATTAGGAAAGACTAAGTTTGCAGGCAGTGCTTTACCCACAAGATGTCATTTCTAATGCAGCTCTTTGAACACCAGTTGAATTCTCATGCCTGATATTACTGTCCAAAGTTTGTTGTATTCTTACTGAACAGCAAATAATAGCTGGTCATCTAAAACTCACTGCTGGAAATTGATCAACCTTTTTTTCTCTCAGGAAGTAATATGGCTGCAGATTTATAGATGTGGGCTAGTTTTGCCAAGTAGAATAGGAATGAAGTTGGGACTTGGTAGAGTGGGTTTTGCTTTCTTAGATCTGTCAAGAATTGCTTGAGAAGCAGCCCCAAAACCTTTTAAGATGTTGATACTGGGATGTAGGCAGAATTTGGGTGTCTAAGCCTGGAAGCACAGTCCTTAAAATCCACTGTGTCAGTCTGCAGGCATCTGTGGTCATCAGGGAGTTTCCACAAGTCTCTACCTGAACATTTGCATGCCTTGAGAATAGCACAGTGCTTCTTGTCTCTGCCTCATGAGTCTTCCACTAAGTTGCTTGCAGCCTTTCTATTTCCAAGTGACATCCTGGGGGATATGTTTTGAACACAGCAGTGCATACTACAAGATCAGTCAAAACTTTCAGTTCAGATCTGAAAAAAAATGAGGGGTGAAATGATGATGAAATTCTTACATGCATGGTTCAGCTTTTAGGGCAGTCTCCTGCATATGGAAAACTGAGAATTTATTTCCCCCACCTGCCTGGCTCCTGCTTCAGTTTGCATCATTCTCTGCCCAGGACTGACTGTGAGTTCCCAGGCTCTGAGGTTTCTTGGCTGGTAGAATAGTAAAAGATGCAAGTTTGACCTTCCTTCAAGCAGAAAAGGAAACTGAAATTGGACTTCATCTTGGAAATATCTGTGATCACTGGGGCATTGGGTAAGAGGAATGTCACTTCATTTTATGTCAACTATGTTTCAGAGAGAAGAATGATAGCTGACTGGTTGTCAGTAGCAAGATTTTCAAGTGGACAAAGATGTCAGGTGTATGAACTCTAAAAGAAGAAAATGCACTCCTGCAGCAAAAGTAAGATGCACCTACTTCTGAAAAAGGTAATTTAGACAACATTTAGCTTAGTGTGAGCATTGTGTGAACACCACTGGTACATGCTGACTTCCTCCATGAGGCATTTGATGAGCTTAAAATCCTCATCCCTGTGATGGATGACACTGGTGAGAATGACCTGGGGATCTGTGGTGCTCTTCAGTGCAGAAACAAGTCTCTTTGGAGGGCTGATCCTTCGATTCTCTGTAGTTCAATTTCACATTTACGAAGAGAGTAATCAGGGCTGCTAAACTGGAATGTTCTGCATAGCCAGGATGAAATAGGTAGAGAATTTTGAATCAAGCAGACCTAGACAGTTCCCTAGGCAGCGTAAATGCCAAGATCTGTTGTTGGAGTTATTTGTAAGGGTATGTCTGGAAGATGTGATGAATGTATTTATCCAAAGCTGTGGAATGGGAAGCTAAGGCCTTATATTAGGTCTTAAAATCCATTTTCTGTGCTCAATTTGCTGGAATTTCACGTATGTGTCTTAAGGGTTATTTTAAAGTAGGAAAAATGAAGACAACAGTAGTTTTTTTCTCCAAAACAACCTTCTTCAATTAATTCCCCTGCAATTCCCCTGTAACCTTGAGTATTATAAGCTTCTATGCATAACACGAGGGATAATGCACAGCAGGGTCCCTGCTCCTTTTAGTCCTCAGGTCTTTGCCTTTCATTTTGATGGTTTACCTTCTGACTTGCTTTATTTGTAAAAGGAGGTTGAGTTGAATGGATGAGTTAAGGACCTTATATTTTCAAAAATAATTATATATAATTCCAAAAAGAGTGCTATTAGAGTCCTAGGGAAAGGAGGATATACTTCATTCAAATGCAGCAATTACTGAATTTCCTAATAAATTGGGATATGATTAGTCTTTTGAGAGTGTCTGTATGGTCTGTTACTGTCTGAGCCCTGTGTTGGTTTGAAAGACAGGTGCCTGCCAAGGAAGGCAGGAACCTCCCTTGGAATGGAAAATATGACCGTCTTCCCTCCAAATTATTATAACTTTGAAATCAAGGGGTTTCAGGAAAAGACAGGGAAAAGGAATAAGAGTTCCTTACTAGTATGTGTAACAAGGCAAGCAAACAGCAGCAGCAGCAGCAGCAAGCAGAGTAGAGCAGGGCAGAGCAGAACAGAACCGAACCGACCTGACCCGAGCCGGGCCGAGCCGAG
>VXBQ01006672.1:52102-84132 GCA_013400175.1 Phainopepla nitens
TAGTGAGGTAGGGTGTTAATAAGGTCCCAGTGCTCTTAGGGCAGAGCTGCACTCCCGGCAGAAGGAAGGCAGAAGGCAGAAGCCCGCAGTGGTGGGGAGCTCTCCCACAGCGACCGCAGCCTCTGCCCTGGGAACGCCCAGAGAACAAGAGGGATGGGGGCTACACTGAACCCCATTATCTCAGTCCAAAAATCTCCTGGTATCTCTGCTCTCCACGAGAAACCCCAGATAAAGAGAGAGCAGCCGGCTGCACCCCTCCCCTGAGCTGTGACAACTTCCGTCTCTCCTAAGTACTCAGTCATTATTGTCTCCTAGTAACACGTATGAGGGAAAATTCCTTAAGAGAAAAAAAAAAAAAAAAAAAAAAAACCACCAAAAAAAAAAAGCAGACCACCAAACAAAAGGAGAACTAAACCCCCAACACTTCCCTCTTGAAAGAGCAGGGGAAAAATTGTTTTTATTGGTATCTGTGTAGGTAATCCGTCTCTTCCATGGTATATTTCCTGCTGGCTCCTTCTGCTTTGCCTTGACATTTAGACTTGAATCATGCATAAACAACACCTGATGGTGTCAGTGGGACCACTGCATACATGAGTGTCCTCACAGTAGTGCCCTGCCAGCAGTGATGACATTCCAGCCCCGAGTCTGACATTGATACCTGCTCCAAAGGCAGGAGGAACGTTACTGCATTGTGGTTAAACCACATGTATGTGATTTTAAAGTGCTTTCTTTTTTACTTAGTATGTACGCAAGTCAGCCTACCCCACCCCACACTGTTGGTTTAATTCCTATGAAACCATATATATATATGTATAATTGTGTGTACATAAAAGAAAAAAACCCATGCTTTTTTGTATTTAATATCTGCATTTGTGTGTTGCTAAGCTAATCTCTGAGCTTTTTTTTGGATATATATGCTATTTTGATGTATCTCTATTATTTTGTTGGCTCTTCAGACAAATCTAAACAAATAATTTTACAGACTTTTTTTCCTTGAGACTTTAGGCACTTTTATGTAGCTGTTGTCAAGGTAAATGAACGTTTCCATGAACCATCAAGAGATGTCCAGTGAAAAGATCTTTCTTCTGGGTCTGTGTCAAAAGAATTGCCCATGTGCATAAGTGAAGTCTCAATAAACTGTATTACTGTATTTTGCTGAAGTTCTGTTACAAGTGAAATCCTTATGGAAACCTACTACTAAAAATTCAGCATTTGAATGTTATGGTATGTATTGAGCTAGTCAATGACTGAGCTGAACAGAATGAGTTTTATTGAGTAAACACTGAATAACAATCTCTCAAGTCACACCTGCTCTGCATCTGCTGGAGCCATACACCAGCAATATTTTTGCTGTTTTGCTTTTTTCTTCTTTATGTAAGCATTTTAATAAGAGAGGAAATGTATTTTAAGATTGGATTTGAGAAGTAAGTCTGATGTGTTAGAGTTATAATCGAAGTTGACTGGTAGCTTGATTGCCCAAGGTGGACACTTGTGAGTCACACTGATATTCTGTCTTTCACAGCCTTGTTGTGTGAAAGATGTGTGGGTTGGAGTCATCTCAGCCTATGAGTGCAGCAATACTAAAATCCAGAAAAGCCAAGTGTGAATAGAAGGAAGATCATTCATTTTCCTTTTAGGTAGAAGTGCTGCTCTGGTAATGCAGGGTAGCTCGAAGAGATGTTTTGTAAGACTTTTGGAAGGTCTCTCTTCTGCAACATTCTTTTTGAAAAAAATTTATCACCCTCCCAAGCCCCACCCCACCTATCAGGCATCGAAGCAATGCCATGTATAACATCTGACTGCTCTGTGGCTGAGAGCCACTGTGAACAGCAGCTGGACAGGCAGCTGCCAGCACTGATGTTCAGCTCCCTCACATGCCAAGAAATGAGCCCAGCAGTTATTTCAATAGGCCTTCCACAAGTCCTTGCAAGTTATAGTTAGTGATATGGGACTCACTGTCTGTTGAATCTTGTGTTTCATCCACAAAGTTCTGTTGTTGGACATCAGTTTAACAGTTTTGTTGACGATGTGAGGTCAAGAGGATGGGAGTAGGGGTAAGAGTAACTCAGCTGGCCTTTGCAGTTTATTTGCAACAGAAACTGGAGCTTTAGAGAGGGACTGGTGTATGCTGGCTGCCTCTGTACATATGGATAGCTCATTTCTTGGTTGGTTGTTCCCATAAGGAGGTAGCCTAGTGGAATTTCTGCCCATTCTAAGGCTGCTTTGGGGAAGATGTATGTACTGTGTCATGAAATGAATGAAATTTGACAATTGGCACATTCCCCTCTAGTGGGGAATAACTTTACAATCTCACTCCAGTGGGGCGTGTCTCCTTTCCCTCTCTCTCTCCTGGAAGAGGCTGCTGATGAATAATATGCAGTTTTGCAGTTAACTGTGAAGGCCGAATGTTTTACTGAAGTTTTATAAGCCCTAAATATAACCTATTTTGAAATTAATTTCCTAATATAATGCCCCCCATTGGAGTGTTGAGGATACTCTTGGTTCTAGCTTTTCTCCCCCTGGGAAGATGAACACCTACTGGCCACTCAAAAAGGGGAATTGTAAGGTAAATGTGTCTGCCTTAAAGCTGCTGCACCTTAGTAAGATGCTGCTAATGCTTTTTGGACTTTGTTATTGCACAATATCAAGTTTTAAGTTTTAAATAAACTATATAATAATTTAAAATAGGAAAATGAATTCCCGATGCAACCTTGCCCGCTTCAAAACTGGTTTAAGTTTTGGATGTTATTGTTTGTTGGACTACAGTTACTGAGTAATGAAATGGTAGGTTTGGGTCCTATTTTAGTGCTTTCCTCATGTTAGAAATACCTTCTTTTTCAAAAGAGTAAAATTCTTCCTCACCCCGTAAGCCCACGGGAAGAGCACTCACAAATCAGATGAGCATTATGATAAAATCATGAATCTGGCTGCAATGTGTTTTTGTAAGTCATCCCTGACTGGATTGTTCTGTAATACTAGCAAGGACTTTGAAGTCTTTTTGAAGTAGGCTGGTTTTAAATTAGTACATTTAGCAATGACCTGCTGTCTGTTTTGCTTTAGATCAAAGCAACAGGGTGTAGAATTTGCAGTGGATGTGGAATGGGAGAGCCTGTGTGGCTTCTTCCAGGTCTCTGGCATGCTCTGGGCAGCTGGAAATGCAGAAGTGGAGGAGCAGCCCTGAGCTCTCACCTTGGTGCAGCGCTGCCTCTTCTACCAGGCTGCCATTTGCTAACAGTTGAAGTGCCAGGTTTGCAGCTGATACTGATTACATATTAGTATCAAACACAAATGAAGCATGTGTTCATGTAAGAGCAGCAAGATGTGGGGCTGTGTGAAGAGAAGTAAAGGAGGCAGAGATGGTGGTAGCTCATCTGGAGCAGAATTCAAAATACTGAGTGTTATTCACAGATCTGGGAGCAGAGAGAACAAGGCACCAAGTTGCAATGCTTGCCTCCCTTTATCTCTGAACCATAGAAACAGTATGCACATTTTAATAACGTTGTGGTGTGAGTAAGGGCATCACTGTGCACAATTCTTTTGCTGACTCTAGTAATAAAGCATTCTGCCCCGTATTTATAGGACTGCCTCAAGGATCTGACAGGAGGAATTGAGTGTGCTGCCAAGATATTAAATGAAATTCCCCAGAAAGACATTCAGAGCACTAAAAGAGCCTCAAAGGCAAAAAGGGAAGGAAATGGGCAAGGTAGGTCATACATAACGATCTCGGTTGGCGTCCATTGATCTCATCCAGGATCCTTTCAGAGGGGAATATCCATAAAATCTTTTAAAAGTCACTTGGTTATTCTGGCTAGTGTTTGCTCTCACAGAGATGCGTTGTGCAGCAGTAAGGTTAACTTTGACAAGCCATTTTCTTTTGACCCAACTAATTAAAATATAAAAATAATATTGTTGCCTCAGTCCATTGCTGTCAATCTGAAAAATCAGCAGCATACATATTTTATCTTTAATAACTTCAGCTCTCTGCTAAAGATTTCCCTGGAGGAGGACCATGAACATGGGACTGTACTAGAAGTGATGAAAAGTCCCTTGAGCTTGTGCTCCAGGACAGGATAGTGAGGGACACCTGGGGTGAATACAGGACTGTGGGAAGCAGACAGTGATGTGTGATGCAATGAGCCAGGGTATAGATCAAACCCAAGAATTATCATGAATCAAAACCCACCTGCATCTTTTTGGTAGCTTGTGGTTCTCTTAACCAACATTACAGTTGTGCATTACATTTTGAATCCTTCCTGTTCCCTCCTCCAGCAGAAACAGAAATGAAACATAGTTTTATCTTGAAAAACAATACAGCTACATTATGATGTTGATGAAGTACTTGGAGCTATGCAAAAGTACAAGAAATACTGATGTTATGAAATATGGCAGTCTAACTTTGCTCCAGTTACTGTTTTGGGTAATTAGCAGAAGGGTGCATCTCTTAATATCCAACCCTTTAATTCTCTTCCCCAGTTTATGTAAGGGGGTGTATTGCAAAGCAGTGTATTCACAGGCACTAGATAGCATTAGGCAGGCAGACATAAGCCTTATGCTTAGAGACTCATATTTTCACTTTTTTTTTTGGGCTCAGATTGCTCTTGTGTGCAATAGCAAATGGAACTTCCTCATTTTAGCAGTCTATGTCCTGTTCAGCAGGAATCTTACCTGCCTGGTGCAGGTTTAGTGATGTTATTGCTGAAAAAATGAAATTTATCTGTCCCTTTCATTTCATTTTCAAATAAAGAATTTAATCTACAAGTTTGGGGGATACTGCCTTCCTCTCTGAGGCTAAGGATTGTAATAGTCTACATTCACACTTCCCTGGGCCAAAATGATACGAATGTCATAAGAATTAGGCTTTTATGTAAATGCCATTCAGATTTTCCCCCAAGTGGAAAACAGTGTAGTAATACTGTGTAAGATGCTTTGCACACAAATCTGTGTAGAGTTGTTTAAAAGAGCCTAAAGCTGGTAATAAGGCATAACACAGAGTGACTTTGTTCACCATTGAAGTGACACTAGTTGCTAAACAGGAAATAAAACAGGCCTCCTGTACCAAAATTTAAATTTTTTTTGAGATCTTTATTCTTAAAACTGAAACAATTCTGTCTGCTTTGAAAAAGCACAAGCTTTGGAATTTGGCCTGGTTGGGGCTTTGACTGAAACCCCTGTTTAACACTAAATTAAAAAAATTGTCCAAGTTTTGATGACCAAAAATGTCCGTGATTTAAAAACAAAACAAAAAAAAATCACTTTGAACCTGAACAAATACTTCACCCTGTTCCATGACTTTTTAAATAGACTTTTTATTGATTGCAGAGGGAGCTTTCAATACTGGCTTTTCTAGAGTTGGACCTCTTCACTAAACAGCTGCACATAAATTTTAGCAGATGTTTCTCTATTTTAGGCTTTTCGAAATCTCTAAGTATTTTTTCCATTTAAGTACATTAGGACCAAATGGTGAATTACTGAAAGTCAAAAAACTTTGCTTTTATCATGAAAGTGCTTTCTAATAAAAGAAAAGGTGATATTAAGGCCTTTATTATAGTCTTCTGGATCAAATTGCTACAAATTAGCCCATATTTAGTCCAGTAAAAGAGTTCTGATTATTTTGTATTGGATATAAACTGTAACAAAGGGGCAGTTGAATGAGCTGATGGATTAAGAAGGAGAATCTTTTACAGCTGGGAAGAGCTTTGATGTGTCATTTATTATTGCCATGCTGCAGCATGTGCTCGTGGTAAGTGTGGCTTACTGGTGTGCCTGTGTTTGTGTGTGTACTCAGAGTACCTCTGTTGTGATCCTGATACCAGGAGTATGGGAACCAGCACTTACAGTGAGTGCACCTGTTAGAAATTTGGGTTCAGAAACAGGACTTTTATTCCAATGAGCAAACAAATAACTGAGCATGGATAGCAGCTCCTGCAGTTAGGTGAAAGAATTTGATTGCTGTTTTCATATTCCTCATTAAAGAAATGTATCAAGCGAGCTCATGCTTTTGGTTGTTTGAGTAAAAATGAATGGAGTAAGTTTTCAAACCCTACTGTTTTTTTTAGGGTTGCCTTTTCTTTTCCCTCCTTTGCCCCCCTCTTGCTGCTGTCTGCAGAGGTGGTGGTGGTTCCCTCACCCTCAGCTGTTGCATGCAAGCCCTACACTACCCCTGACAAGTTCAACCTCTTGGGTTGTTCCACCTTGTTTACTTTTACAGGTTTGTTTACAAATCTGTTTGTTGACTACCCAGGATTTGTAACCAAAATGCAGGAGCCTGCTTTTAAGCTACAAGTATGATACACTCTTGGGTTGGTACTGCACTACAATTTGTCCTCACTTTGGAGAAGCTGCCCTTTCCTTGCACTGACATCCATGCTGGTATTCCTTTCCTGAGGAAACCACTTACCTCAGTGGCAGTGTAGATACAGAAGAATATCTTAAACCTAGCAATCTTTGTGTGTTTTTCAGTACCTGTTTCTGAAAATAAAACTCCATGTGAAAAGAAAAAAGGTGCCAAGAAAATTTGCTAATAGAACCAGAAACCCTGTTAAAATGGAACAGCATTCATTTCTATCCACTCTGCAGGGGACTATGAAAATGTTCCAAGCTCTTTCTTTGAAGCGTGGAATGACCTTTCCTGGCTCTGCAGCCAATGGTCTGGAGCTGTGCTTTCCTAAAACCTGCCATTTTATCTTGCTTCATAAGTTGAGATAGAGGGCTTCAGATTTAAAGGAGAACAAGCGTGGCCATGGAGTTGGAACCTGTGGCCAGTTCATGCTCCCTTCTGCACCAGCTGTATGTTTTAGGTTTAGTTTTACTGGAATGGCTGAGGAGAAATTTGCCACCCAGGAGGATCCCCTGTTAGAATGCCTTTGTCCAGTATTCCTAGATGCTGGCAGCATCCAGTCAGTTAGGCATGGGCCAGCTCACACTGAAACTGAGCTGGCAATCCATGTTTAAAAGACAAGGGCTGGCAGATAATCCTCAAGGCTGGGTTAATAATTCCACGCTTTCCAGCTAGCTTGGAGCGTGGCCAGGGCACACCTGGGGCTGCTCATGAGCATGTGTGGCTATGCTTGTTACAGAAGGTGTAAAATACATTTTGTTTAAAATACATTTTGTTCCATTACAGCTAGGGTCTGATTTTAAGTCCTTGAAGAATGACTTTGCTCTCTTGATCCTTGTTTAGATTTCTGTATTTCTCTGAGAAATGCAAGGTATGAAGAGTCTGTGGGGATTGTGCAGTCTGATGTTATTCAGTAGGATTAAAAGCCTTTATTGTTCTACTTCATCTACCTCTTTGCAACTTCTGCAGCCTCAGCAGATGCCCTGAAAACTTGGTAGAAGATCTTTGCTGTAGTCTTTGATTTATAACTAAAAGACATTAAAGCTGTTCATGTGCTGGCCAGCACCCCAGTATGGGTTAGGCTGAATGGAGCATGAGAATTTTTGTCACAAATGCTGAATATCTTCTGGTAGTTTGACTTTTCTTCTTCTGTACAGAATTAAGGAATCTGTTTGGGTATGTGGGTATGAAGTACTCACTCTGCCCCAAAAGAGCTAAACCATGTTCTTCCTGAAGGAATGCTGCATCCTGAAGGAGGATAATCTAAGATGCAGAAGGGAGGAAGGTAAGGAATGGAGCTCTGTGTGCAGAAGAAATGATGACTGCAGGGAACCAGTGTCTGACAATTCACTGAGCATTTCCTGGGATGAGACAGACTTTGATTTCCCAGAACAACCAGTGATGTGGCCCCTGGGAAGCCATAGAGCTGCTAAATTTTGGGGCCATTCCTCCTAACATCCTGAATATCTACTCTATCCCTTATGGGTGTCTCCTGTTTTCTGAGCTGAGAATGGCTTTGTTTAGATGCTTTGGAGTAGGAAATGCCAATGATTTATTCTGTTTAGATTACTTCAAGGTTCCCTGAGTTCTAAAGATAAATGAGACACTCATTGGAAGAGGCTTCTGTTGTTCAGTGGCAGCATATGTGAAGTTTACATGGTGTTGAAAAATAACCAACTCAAAAAACAAAATTTTAAGTGGTCGAAACAAACTAAATGGATGGGCAGCTGGGAAAGGCCATAGCAGAAACAGAGATTTTGTTTAAGACACTCAGCAGGTAATTCCTTCTTGGCTACATGTTACTACTTCTGTCATGTAAATTAGAAAATTTCCACTGAATTTAGGAGTCAATGTGTGCAATAAACTGGTGTCCTGTCTCACAGAATAAACAAATGCATTTTCATCATTAATCCTTCACACTAGTTCCAAATTCGTAATGAGTTTTTGGCATCATTTGGGAACAAAGCCTGTTAGAGGAATGTATTTTAAATGGAGGTAACATTAGAAAGAATAGTTATGAAACTAAGAAACTACAGTAGTGGCAGAATGAAGATTATTTCCTTTCCAAAACAGAATAATTTCAGACCAAAGGCTGGTAAAAATTTGTGCCAATTTCTGTAACTTGTTTCAGATGAATGAATAGAAGAATTCAAGCTTTTTACTATCTTGAATGTCATGCTCTTTTGGATTAGGTATGTTTAAGAATGAAAGTTAGCACCCAAAATTTATTTTTTCACCTCTACATTATGACTTTTTCTAGACATTTTATTCCTATACTAGGTTTTTCCAGCCACATGAATTTGTTTTAACAATGTTACTTGTGATTATAGTTGCTAAATTTCCACTTTCTTGCTCAAATGTTGGGTCAAACTGGAAACCATTTAAAACTCTGGGAAATTTGATTTGATTTTTAAGCCATTTTAAATGCACCAATGACCTGTACTGTTCTTATAATAAGGAGGAATACAAGCTTAATTTTTATTTTTTAAAAGGCAATTTGTACAGTAATGTGACCATTTCTTTTAGGAGCTTTAAGCTAACAAATGTGCAATTACTTATGTCAGCACAGTATTACTGTAGTAATATCAGTTTTTCTCATATTAATGGTTTTATGATTACTGAAATATTCCCAAGTCTAAATGTATCCAGTGAGATTCAATGTATTTAGTTAAAATTCTCAGATTCTCTACAGGAAAGAATGAGGTGTGTAAGTGAAAATAGTCCTTGGAGAGAATACTTTGAAGGACCATTTTCTGTGTATTATACATGAATTTTAATTTTGGCTAGCTCTCCGCTCTTCATATTAGGAATTTTCCTTGGAGAAAAAGCTGCAAGATCCAAATCATCATAGTAAGACATGAACAGCATTAAAGGCAGGAGCTGTAGCAGTTACTGTGCTAAGTAATGGCACCTGGGTTGCTTCCATTAATACTAGGTGGAAACTTTAGATTTTATTTCTATTATATTTTTGTATAGTCAGTTACATCCAGGAAGGTGCAAATCATTGTCTCTAATTTCTAATAAGTGCAAGAAAGAACAAAGATGTTTAAGAGCACAGACTGCAGGAGTCACATCCTTGAGTGTAAAGATACTGTTGTAGGCATGAGTTTGTTGCAGTCATGGGCCCAGAGGTGTTCCAGGGATAACGTGGGGGCTGCTGCTCTGTGTTCCAGTGTGCCACCACAGTGCAAGGCTTTGGGATCCTTTCTGGTCTCTTGAAACAGATCTGCAAATGCCTTACATCCTGCTGCCCTCTGGCAGTCCTGTTTGCAGCACTGCTGCAAACCACTCTGAGCAGCAACAGAGCAGTTCAGTCTCACAGGGTTTTTTTTGTTTGTTTGTTTTGAGAAAGAGAGGAAACACACATTTCTGGTCCTACTAGGTACCTGTTATTCCACTATTAGTTGGGTGTCATGTTTGGAGCCCTGTCTAGATCTAATAAAAGCTCCTTGCACACAGCATCTGCTTTTGCACAGCTTTTAACTTGTGTTGAATTACAGGTGGCTGCTGGACTTCTTACTACACAGTGGGTTTAGTTCATGCTTCAGTAACTGCTTTATCAAACCTTTTGAACAGAGGCTTTATACATTCTTTTGAGTCACTTTTTTTTCCCCCTCATCCTTCTGTTGTCAATGGGTACATTGGATTAATGTCTGATTTGGAATAGTGTAGTGGCAACTGCTATCATACCAGGCTGTGACATGCAGCTCTGTGTAATTTACCTCTGCCTAATTTGCAGCACCAATGGGACTTTGGTCCAGCAACTCTGCTTGTTAAAGTTGCTTGGGATTTTTTGTGTAACTCTTCTGAAGAACTTCACTTGACAGAAAGAGTCTGATTTTCATACAAGAAAACACGTGTCTAGAAATGAAACAGGATTTGTTCTTGGTGGGCTTTTTTATTGATGTCCATTTAAATTTCTAGTTTGGGTAATGTGGCTAGTTGCTTTTTCAAGGGTTTATGCTACTGTGAATTGAGACTGTAGATTGAGATGTTTTTCTGTTCCTATGCACACAATTTCCTTTTCAGAGGGAACCTTGCCAAGCTCTGTGTCAGGGTATGGCTGCATGAAGGGAGGATGCTTGGCAGGGTTTCTGAAGCTTTTATTTAAAAGTAAGATGGTCAGCTAAAGATCAGTGTGCCCTGGGTGATGGGGAAAGGCATCTCCCTCCTGTGGAAGGAGGACTGTGAATTGTTCAGCCAGCAGGAAAGTGGAATTATCACTCAGGAGCATATATAGCTCAGTCCCTGCATACCCTGGGACTGTGCCATTAACTCCCAGAGTGGGGATGTTTCCTTCTCATATGGGTATGAAAGAAGGAAGGCGTGAATTAATTTTTTTTTTTTTTGTTTAGTTTGGTGAGGGGCAGGGAGAGGAATTTTTCAGAAAACTTAGAAGCTCTCAGAGGAAAAGGGTGGGATGTTGTCTCTTTTGGCCTTGAGAAACTTAATTGAGCAGAGCGCCAATGGAGAGCAGTGCTGGGGACTCTTGTGCTTGCAAGGAAATGTGTCAGCTGAGATTACAGAATACTCTGAGTTGGAAGGGACCTGCAAGGGTCATCGAGTCCAGCTCTGAAGTGAATGGCCCACAGAGGGATCAAACCCACAGCCTGGGCATTATTAACACCATGCTGACCAGCTGAGCTAATCTCAGTGATCTTCCAACAAGCCTCACCTCATTTTTCTCCACTATAATTATCTGTGTTGGAGGCTCAGAGTACCAAGGCAGGATGACTACAGATGTTATCTGCTGCGTGATGGAAAAACAAGCCCTTTAAAAACCAAACAAACATGATGGTGATAGTGGTGATTTCCCCACAATGGTTTGCAATCATGCAAACAAGCAAATTCTACGGAATTCTGAGCAAATGTAATCTGCTCCCATTCAAATAGAGTGGATTGTTGCTTTTCACAACTTTAGCTTATAAAAACTGTAATGTAATTATAGTGTAGAAATAGCAAGAATGGAAGGAATTTGTCTTAATGTGCATCAAGTTTTCCAGTGGGAAATAAATACAGATATTGGTGGAAAAGCTGCATAAATAGATCAACACATACACTGAATGAAACAAATATTCTGATCCAGAGAGTGTGCTGACAACTTTCTGAGCAGGCAGCATGGGAAGAATGCATTGGAGTTTTGCCACCTCTTTATGAAAAGCCAGTGAAGCTCCCATGACTGACTTCTTGTCACAGGTGGGGTGAAGCAAGCTCTGTTTGTCCTGTCAGAGGACCTGGAGCAGAGTTGAGAGGAAGGCTGTGGGCAAAAACCTTGCTTTGCTTTCATTATCCTCAGGCTCCAGAGTCCAGTTTAGTACTGGCTGCAATAATCCAGTTTAGTACTGGTGAACCTCACCTGCTCCTGGCCCAGGTCAGCCATTGAACCACCTGGGAAAGTTCCAGAGTCTTTCCTCTGCTGGCTGCTAATGCCCTGGTCAAAAGCAGGTAAGAGAGCTGCTGCTGTGCCTGTGCCTTCCCCTGCTCTGTTAAAGAGCAGCTGAGTTGCTCAGTAAAGGCACATCACATCCCTTTGCTGCCAGTTGCAAAGGATTCTGCAGAGGGCTGTACCTGACTGCAGCAAAGGCAGAGCCTGGGGGATGCTGTGGGAGCTCCAGCGTGGGAAACATGCCTGGTGTTAGTTAGCATACTTGGCCTCATGCCCAAAACTGTAAACTATTGTGGCAAGACTTGAAATGTTTTTTTGTGACTAGGACTACAACTACAAATACATTTTTCACAGTTCTTGTAGCTGTCACAAATAAATTATCATAGAAAGTTTCTTTCTATTGAAACATTTGAGCAGTGCTAGTTAGTGATGCTCAGTTCTATGTAGCAAAGAGCTGAGATGCATTCATAAATAATGGCAACTGCTGTGGAGCACAAAGAAGATATTTCTCTTGTGCATGTAGTCTACTTATAGACCTGATAATGCAAATGCCAGAGAGATTGGGATTTGACATTAAATGTTCTAATTTGAGGTGTTGTCCCCTCTTGTCAGAAGAAGGGGGCCAGCTCAGCTGGTGGAATTCAGTGTTGTTCTGTTCCTGTGGCAAATTTACTTGGAGCTTCATGGAGTTCAGGGAACTTATGCTCACTGGTGTTTCAAAGTGTGGGCTCAGGTCAGTGCTTTTCTGGTGCACAGACATGTGGGAGCTTGCTGTAGCTGACTTGACAAATATAGGTGACTGTATTTCATGGCTGGTCTTTGGTTATCTGAAAACTGTACAGGAGTTTAGGGTGGGAAGAGCAGAGGAGAAATCTGGAGAGAAAGAAAGATGAAGTCATAAGGAAAAGTGGAGAAAGGGTAAGTAATTTCTGCTGTCTGAGCAGAATATGAATGAGATGTTTTGGGTTTTTGTGGTGTTTTAGTATTTTTTCAAATGGGCTTTGTCCAAATATGGTAGAACGCCTAATTCAGGACTGGAAAGCAGTTGTGTTGTACTCAGTGTTCAAATGTGTTTCAAAATTGGCACCTTTGTGTGCCATATAACTGGGGAAATCAAATGTATTTACAAAAATTTTTCTCTGCCAAGAAAAGGTGGGTTGTATTTATATGTGCTGGCTGGATCTCACCTCCTCAGAGGAACCCTGTGTATGTATTGGAACTCCATCAGCTTTGCTTTTTAATGCCATGTGGTTTGATCTGTCCTGTGTTGTTGCCATTAGCCTTGAGGGTAGTTTTTAATCCTTGCTGTGCCTGTGCCAGCAGAACAGATCCTGGCAGTCAGCTGGCCTGGAAGCCAGATGGGCACACACTGGGTAACATGCTCTACCTGGTAACTTGCTACTTCAGCAGTGGCATGAAGCCTGGCACCAGGGCAAGGCTTTGATCCCTGTACTCTGCAGGCTCTTCTTCACTGCTCTTTCCCTCACCAGCTCCTTAAAGATGAGTGGAAAGTGGTGAACAATCCTTCCTGGTCCCATGGAAGTCCACCTACCTTCTTACCTGAAGGAACTGGCATGGGCTGGGCGTGTTGTGGGAGTGTGTCCTGTCCTCACCACAGGCTGTGACCTCCCCAGTAAATAGGTTGCCCACCCATGGCAGACAGTCTGGTAGACAGGGACAGGCACAAAAATTAAGTACCAGCATTCATTCTTCAGGATTTTAACTTTCACAGGAATTAAGGTACAAAAGAATCAGTTGTATTTACATCACTAGTAATCATACTCAGGTAATAAAATAGTTCAGTTTAAACCTTGTCTCCATCGTGGAGATAAGAAAACACAGAAAAAAGTAGTTTCATATTAATTTCAACTGTGTATTACATACAGGCACTGTGTTGAGGCTGGAGTGGCTTTAATTTGCTTTACATGTTTAACAGCATTGAGGCATTTCCAGATGACATTTCTAGATGACAGGGTTCACTCCAGGGTTTATAGCACTTTCTGCAGATTAGCCTGTATGCATGTTTACAGCTGAAATGTTTCCAGGCTTCTGATGAGCAGGTTATTTCATAATTGTTCAGCTCTTGATGCTCTTGTTTCACTTCAAGGCACGTGTTAATGACCTGTGTGTGGAATCAGAGAGAACTCTGGATGGACTTCTTGTCTCTCCTTGTGTGGCTACTCTTGCCTTCCTTGAGATGGTGGTCCAAGGGCATGAAGGTGGCAGTGAATTAATGTGCTGGCTGTGCATTTAAGAGCACCTATTCTTGGCATCTCTGCCCTAGTAAAACTGGCACATCACCTAGCCCACAGGCAGTGTGCCATGCAGACAGATGGCTGTGGCAGCAGGCAGCCAGGAGGCAATACATGAGCATCAAATGCATTTGTTGAGGGCAGGATATCAAGCCAGGAATGTCAAAGTGGTTTTCAACCCAGAGCTGCTGAACTTGTACACAGGACAACATCATTGATACTTCAGCTCAGAGCTGGATCAACTGGGTAAAGGTGAAGCTGGAATTCTCAGATCACAGGCAATGAATTTCTGGAAAGCTTTAGATCAAATTTTGTCTGTCACAGGGCATAAAAGGAAGAAGGCTGTAGCACTGACCTTTGTCTCTATAGGAGTAGTAAATGTAGCACTTTACTAGTACTCTATAGGAGTAGTAAATTTTACAGTAGTAAATTCTGGTATGGTTTTCTTAAATTAGAAAAAGCTGCTGGGTACCTCATGGGTTACTTTTAATTTTTTTTTGAACCTGAATGATATTGCTGTGATTAGAATCCTTTAGCAACCTCACATATTAATACTAAGATATTAAATGACAGTGATAATGGTCCATGTTTAATAGTCAAGTCAACTGCTGAGTCCCCTTGTCAGGGCAATAGAATGGGACTCTGGATTTCCATATCCCTTTGTTGATGGAGCACCACAATGCATGGAATGACTTTGCTTCATCTTTAATATTGTTAGCTTTTAATGGAATGTTCTCATTGGAAAGCAAATGGTAGGAAACTTCTTCCAATTCTATTTATATAATTGGATTTGAAAGAATAATTTGAAACCAGTGGGTTTTTTGAAAAAGAACTTTACATAAAACTCCAATTTAACAAATCTGAAACACAGCTGACACCTAGTGAGGTATTGTCTGTGATGATCTGTGGATGCACAGTGTGCACTTTTAAACTGTGTAATTACACTGATGAGCTTTATTCAGACGATAATCAGATCAGTGTCTGGTAAAATAAGGGGGGTTTATTTTGTGTCATAAGAAGATTATTTTCTTTTAGTAGGTTTCAGAGTTTGCTCATGCCAATACACTAAAAATATAAAATTACCTATAGTCATGTGGGCAGTTGGAACACAGAGAGTAAATCTGTGTTCAGATAGGAGCAGATCCCACAGGGAATGCTTTAGCACGGATTGCTAAGCTTTGCAAAGGAAATAATGGTCTTTAAAGCCGTCAGTTTCTCACCTAAATACTTGTTTATATTGCAGTGAT
Organism: Phainopepla nitens; assembly: GCA_013400175.1. Taxonomy (NCBI): domain Eukaryota; kingdom Metazoa; phylum Chordata; class Aves; order Passeriformes; family Bombycillidae; genus Phainopepla; species Phainopepla nitens. The sequence goes on from VXBQ01006672.1 coordinate 67,325, forward strand.
ACCCAGAGGCAGCTCCCAGCAGGGGAGGGATTGCAGAGGAATGCAGAGCTGGTGGCACAGGGACTGAGAACTGCACACCTGGGCTGAGCTCACCTCCTGCCTGCTACAGCAGGGTACTGGGCCACCAGGATTCCTCCACTGCCTTCCCTCCCTGTGCTAACCTGGTTTTCTGCATAGTGCAGTCTGAGAAACCTACTCTTTATCTTCTGTACCACGATCTTTAATTATATTATAGAAAAATGAAGTTTGGAGAAGAACCTTGGAACTTGTTGCAGTACCTTGAACTTTCTGGTTAGACAGCAGTTCTGATTCTCTGCTCCCTTTTCCATTTGACCTAGGAAAACAAGATCAGTAATTTACATAAGGAACTTGGAAAATGCAACAGCCACAATGATATCAAACCAGAATTAAATCTACCTTTTTCCCGTTTATCTTACTTTAAATAAAATAAAAGTTCATTGATACTCTTTAGTAAAAGTAGAGTAATTTGGTGTCAAACACTATTTTAGCCTTATTAATAATTCAGCCAAGGTTCTAGTGTTGACCTGCTTTCTTAAATTTTATTGCATATTGTTATGTTTCCATAGTATTGTGACTGAGGACTGCTATTGTGGGCCTTCCAAAATTCAAATAACTCCATAAATCTCCCTCAATCCAGTAATATGTTAATTAAAAAAATGTATTGTTCATGCCTTTTGAGCACAGACATTCATTATTTTGCTTGATGAAGTGACCTTAGCAAGAATCTGCTCATGTCCAAAGGGGTAAGCTTGTAACCTCAGTAACATGGTTAATTTTAATTAGTCAAAGACATGCTCAGGCTCTCTGTAGGTTTGAAACATTTGAATTCAGTTTTGATGGCATTATTCTCAGGAAGCATGAAACAGATGCACGTAATTCTTGTTAGCATATTACTTGAAGTTGACTTCAAACGTGTTCATTGTAAGTTGTTAGACAGCCTTCATCCACTGGGAATCCAATCTGCCTATTTGCCCTTTTTTTTTCTTTAATTACTTCTACAATTATTGTTTGTAACTCCCACTTGGGAGCCTGTGCATGTGGTAGGTGGGCCCTTTTTATACTGAGGTCTGTACAGAAAAAAATCTCTTTTTGCAACAGTTTATAGTTTAAGCCTCAGAATTTACTTCTTGGTTTTGTCTTACACAAAACTAACTTCTCTAGAGGAGGTATTTTATTTTCATATCAAATAAATTTCTTAAACTTTTTATTTTTCTGTAATAGTGACAGCCATCTGAGTATATTCTCACAAATGATAATGGGAGTACTAAGGTCACCTGCTGTGCACAGCTGTCAGCTTTGAGGTCCAGTCTTGTGTGACAGTTTGCTTGAATGGAGAAGCTCAGGTTTTGGCTCTTTACAGTAGAAAGAGAATCTCTCACATAAGACAATGTATTTCTTTTTCTCTGCTTAAATGTGTAATGCCATATTTGTTGCATTTGCAATGCAGTATTAGGTATTACTGTGTCTATTCAGGTTCATTCAAAGCCAAAAGGATTCACTGCTAACCCTGTAGTTATTTTTTGAAGTCATCTAAAAATCAAGGTTGAAGAAGAGTTAGAGAGCCTGTAGATACCTTGTAATCTGTTGTCTCTGCACTGGTTCACTGTCTCACTGTGAATGTATGAGCTTCATTGTTCACCAAAATATTCCCAGCAAAAATGACTCTGGAGTATTTTTGCTTATTACTTCCCATGCTCTAAAGGCAAGAAATGCTCTAAATAATCTTGTGACACATGAGCATGCTTCCTTATGCAGAGCACCACTGCTTCAGCAGAGTTCCTTGGGTTTGTCTTCAATCACTATGTTACGGTATCCCAGCTGTAGACTAAGACCTTGAATTTTGGATAAAGCAGCCTATTTGTAGAGTAAGATCTGTTTGCTGAGTGTGTAAGATGTGGTTTTTTTCCTAGATAAAAACATTGTTTGTTTGTTTGATTGATTGATTCTGGTAGAATAGTAGTTCATTAATTCCCCTGGGTAGTCACTGGTTGGTATATTTTTGAGGGTTTTTTTAAGAAACAGAGAAGTTAAAGTTCTTACAGTGTTTTGTGTCATACCATATAAGAAGTTTTTTTGCTAAGCTAGGATGAAAGGATTGGCTGAGTGTAGCAATAATGCTGTACCTTGCTAGGCTGGACCTGTTTTGCAGTCTTAGATGTAGTTCTCTGCCTCCAAAGTCTAGAAGGAGCTGTAAAGTTAACAGTCAATTCTCTGAAGAATTTACCTCCCTGCTGAAAATGCTGGAAAACATTCTCGGGGTGACAGTGAGTATTAACACCTCTTTAGCTGGGAAGAAATAGGGTAGGCAGCCAATATTTCCTGCTGCTCTCAATTGATTCATGCTTTATATGTGTCTTAGTCTTGAATGCTTTCAGTATGTGTTGTTTCTTGTAATATTCTCATTAAATGCAAATAAGAGGTTTGAATTTGGTTATGTTCTCAATAACACAGAAATCAGAGGCAAAATATTGTAAGATGTGATGGTAGTAGTAAATAGATTTGAAGAAAAAAGATGTCAGCTGAGTTTATGTAGTGTCTAGTGGCAGAGGACTTGGAGTTCAGGGAAGTCTTTGGCATCTGGACTTGCTACAGAGTCCCTCCACCAGGCAAATCCCTTTCATTTCCTCTTGTCTCCAGAGGTCCTTGAGCTGCACTCATAGCCCAGTCCAACCACCTCTACTGGAAGCTTTGATCAGGTCATCATACAATTTTGAAGTCCTTAGGAGAATTTGCATGCCTTAAAGTCTTGCACTTGTACTTGAGACAGAGAAATGAACTCTTTAGGGTTATGTGTTGGTCACTTGTCAGTGTTTTAAGATGATATGCACTGTTTACCCAGCAGAAGTGTCATGACAGGGGCTTCTTTAGCTGTGATTTCTCTGTGTCTTGGCAAATTTCATTGAATTTGATTGCTGTTTCTTAGTGGTAACTATACTTCACAAATGATGAATAGATAAAATACTTCAGTCTCTTGTTAGACAAGATGGTGCTTGTTGTGAGGGTCCAAAGTGACACAGAGTCCCCAGGCAGGTGCAACGGAGATCAGCTTTATTGCAAAAACCAGGCCTTTCTAAGCAGTTAGCCCATTATCAAGTAGATTCCATTTAAGAACAACAAATGTAATTCAACCAACCAACCACCATAAACCAGGACGTGAGCAGGTCGTGGTTATATAACATTTTTCTACTTCCAGTTCAGCAGAGTCACTTTCCCATAGTCCTTTCCTGCTTAGCCAAAGTAACAGGCCTGAGCCATGATTTTACAAGGCCTTCCTTTTTTAAGGCTTTATCTATATGCAACAGCTTGTTTCTCTGGAAGTATATAATTAAAGAAGAAAAATAGGCATACATTTGTTGTAGAATTGGAGAAATTGAGGCAGGGTGTGCAAAAGACAGTGGCAGAGATGAGGATGTCTCTGTTGCCAAATCCAGAGTTTAAAGGGCCTCATGTGATAAAATGGGCACCTAAAGGTTCTCTTACCTTTGAGGTTTCTTCCTGTGCTTATCATGGCTGCAAGGGCACCAGCACTGAGAGGAAAGATTCATCCCCTGCAGAGTGTTTCTTCCTCAAGGCAGAAACCTACATATTTTTCTCTAAGTGTCCATGGAACCTCCTAACCTTAACAACCGACTGTTATTTGTCTGGTTCACTGCTGTTAGATTTTAATCTGACCTAAAGGTTATGAGAGGGAACACTCTACTTCTGAGCACTTTGTGTTATGTTCCTGTGAGCCAGAGGACAAAGTGTGTTGAACCACCAGTCCCCTTCTCTCTCCTCCTGGTTTATCTGATCAAGATGATCAACCCTCCATCAGCTCTCTGATCCCCTTCCCAGGTGATTTCAAGATTTCCATCTTGGTCTAAGAGGGTGGAGTGGCCAAGGGGGACCAGAAGCACGGATAGAACTGTTCCTTCTGGGATCAGGACCAGGGTACAGTGGGGTTGTGTACCAAGGGACCTGCAGCTCTGGCATCACTCCCTGTTCTGTGCTGAATTACAGGGAATGGTGTAGGTGCTGCTCAGAACAAATAGCAAACCCCATGAAGCAGCAGCACTGTTAGGGACAGGAGGGAGGGTATTGTCCAGCACATCTCCCATGTTAACCTCATGGATAAACACAGGACACCCAACCCCTCAGCCAGGTGGAAAGGAAATACGAGGCTGCAGAGACAGCACGGGCCTTCCTGAGGCTCAGGTCAGCCTGAGATGGCATTGCCCTGGTCTGTTCATTGTGCTCCCAGTCGTGGATATGGCTAGAGAGTGTGTTGTGTGACCTATCAGATAACAAAATAGGTGTGCAGCAGCACCAAGGGTTGATCTCTCTTTAACCATTCCACAGCTACAAGACAGCCCAGTGACTCACTTGGCTGCTGCACAAGAGAACTATTGAAGACATTGCTTGCTTTATTTGTTTTATTTCATAGGCAGACTTCTGGGGGCATGTTAAGACTTCAAAAGACCTTTCTTCCTCTTTCTTCCCTGAAAAAGAGGAAAAGTTTCCCTTATGCATATTGCTTTAGGCCTGTATTTCAAAATGACACATTGGTACCACAGATTGTAGAGCTGTGCACGTGGCTCATGATGCATTGCTCCCTATGCACAGAGTTCCTCCACTTTATGATCAAAATAAAACACTTGAAATGTTCTAGTCTGCTGGGTGGGAGAGACAACAAAATGCTGGAGGGGAACCTTTAAGTAGTATCTCTCTGGACTTATTTATAAGATTGCACTATTTTCCCCACAACCAATTCCATTTCTCCTCCTCTTTTCTGTCAAAAATTCTGACTGGTGCTGACAGAAACAATTATAGCTTATGAGTGATAATATAATCCAGTTTTCTTCAAGGAGAGATGCTATCAGAGAACATTTTTTTAAAATATACTGGTAGAAAAGAGCCATCTTTCTTCGTAGAATAACAGTTATTAATCTCTTACTAGTACATTTTCATATCATTTTGGACATTTATTTCCATGCTGTGATATTATAAAACTAGGCATTTGTGTCAGTTTTGATGCAGTGCAACATGCTGGAACATGAAAAGCCGTAATTACCACTGTGGTCATTTGAATTGCTAACCAGATCCTGACATTTTCAAATCGGACCAATTTCTTAGTGATCCAGAAGTAAGCCCGGGTGCAACATGAGCTGCATTTCAATTAGGCAACTCAGCATTTTAAAAGAAAATGCAGTGCACTTACATCCCCAAAGCATTGCTAAAATGAAGAAGTAGTTTGATGGTTTTCTATTGCCTCCTCTAGACTGTTTTGTTTGTGAGGATTTATTGATGAAAATTTTAGTCTCTGTTAATTTTCATGCATTTGAAATGTTTAACAACATCTCTTTTAGAAAATTTTTCTGCAACCTTTAACTTTTTCTGGTAGATACATACAGCAGCCTGTTCTGAGGTTTGTGTGTGGATGGCCTGTGTACCCTTACTGGTGTGAGCTCTCAGTTCTGAGGGTTTGGGTCAAGCTTTTACACAGCTAGAAAACAGTTTTCTACCTTTTCTGTTTCCCACAGGCTCCGTTCTCTGTGCTCTGTTCACTTGGTTTGTTGCAGTTCAAGCTTAATAACTGAGTTTCCATGTTGTATGGAGAGCTTAATTTTAGCTAGTGGATCCACTTGTCCATGCTGCTGCTTGCTGCTGGTGCTCTGCTGGCTGGTGTGGCCTGGAGGGGTTCTTTTGTTAGAGCCCTGCATGTGCATGGGCTGGGAGAAGGGAATGTGACAGAACAGAGTTCAGGTGATCAACAGCCCTTCCAATGAAGGGTGTGACCCCCTGTGACAGCATAAGCTTTATCTTTCCAAGAGTGATTCAGAGCCTCTCAGCATCCCAAAGCAGTAGAGTAAAATACATATCTTTGTTTTTTAAAAAAGAAGACTCATGTGCTTGTAGCCTGTTGGGCCTGGGTGATGTAGCATAAATAGGTAAAAGGTATCTTTTAAACTTGAGGTTGGAGAAAACCATACAGCAATCATCTTAAAAGTGTGAGGAGGAAGAATGAGAAGAAATAATGTTTACTTCTATTGTACAGAGCAGGAGTGGAAGCTGTAAAAATATTTTCCACTTCAGTTCAGTAACTATGGAAAATACTAGACTAGATGAGGAAAGAAAGAAGGAAACAAAATGTGTTTGAATTAGGGGAAATACTTTTATATGATTACCTCTTATTTTCTTATTCTTTACTTGCAAAATTTTGTAGCTGAAAACCTGAGGAGTCTGATTTTTATTTCTGCCCTTCTCCCTTTTTGGTTTAGAAGTGCCACCTTCCCCACAGAGAAAAGGTGAATTTTTGACTCAGTCTAGGGAGGTCTATTGTTCTTTTTCTCCTGTGGACAAAATGATAATTTTCCTTAAGCTGTGGGTCTGCGTATCGAAACAAGGACAGAAAGAAAGATGACAGAAACCAGCTGCAGGCTTCTTTTAAAGATCAGACTTCAACCTTTCATATATAGGGATTTCACCTTTCCTGCATGAAAATATCAGATTTGCATATATGTCATAATGTTTTTGTGTATTGAACTATGAAAGTGTAGCTTTAGATAAATGAAGCTAAAAACTGCCTTAAAAATAACAGTTGTTTTCTCTATGACTGTTTTTGCTTCCTAGAGGATCGAGAGAAGTGCTTTAATCTATTTCTGTGAAAGCATTTGGAATACATAATTTAACTATTCCTAGCATGCAGTGTAGTAGTTGTTGTAATACTGTTGTCAAAGCTTCCATTCCCAGTTTAAGCCCATCTCTCCTCAAAGTGGATTTTTAGATGTGTTTGCGTGTCACGTGAGTTTTGGAGTGACTAAAGCAGAGGTGGTGATGTTGAGGGGTGTGTTGTTTAATGTAGGCTTTTAGGAGGTAAAGTCATCCTGAGAACACAGATAATTTGGACATATTATGCTTTGCTCTCAAGTTGGCAGTGGATAATTTTCATACAACAGATGTGTTTGATTATGGCAGCCTGGGGCATGAAATGACTTCTGACGCTAAAGCTAGTGGATTCAACCCAGTGCAGTGCTGTGTTGTCATTTCTACTGCAGAGATGTCTAGACACCTCAACCAGGGAGCCAGGCTCCCAGGTGCTGAGCACTGTGCACCTGGGAAATAAAGAGCCTCTTCTAGACTCTAACAGCTTTAAAAATACACTTGAAAGGCATGTTGGTCATTCCAAAATGAAAAAAAGAAAAAAAGGGGAAAAAAAAGTCTGTTCTGGTTGTGAAACTCTTATGTGAGGAAAGATAAGGAAAATTTCTGTTTGACTCATCCCCTCTCTGGGTTTGCTCCTTCTGGCACATCAGCAGCCTGCACAGCCCAGTGTGGATCCCAGCAGTCACCCATGAGCTGTTCCACTGGTGATGTGTAGGGCACTGAAATGTGTGTGTGATGCAGAGTTCAGAGGCCTGGATTTTGTAATGGGCTGTCCCTGGCTTGCTTGCTNNNGGGCTGTCCCTGGCTTGCTTGCTTGCTTCACCTTTCACCAGTATGCTCTGTGTGACATGGGATTTATTTGTTTGTTTTAAAGAAAGAGCACATGCAAATTAGTAGCTAATAATGCCTATGTTTGGATCTATGAAGTCTGCAGTCCAGGATATGAAGTAATGAATAAACTTGTTGTCATTGGTTCTTGTGGCTTCTAGCATTTTATCTGAGCCAAGTCAGCTGCTTCTGCAAATGCTTTCCTAGGCATGGCCCACTCCCACGTGAGCTGCTGCTGCTCTCCTGAATCAGCATTGTGCTGTTCTGACTGGAGCACAAATAGCAACTTTCCTGAGGGCATTGCTGCAGATGGAGTTCTGGCTGCCAAGAGAAACAGACTGTGTGTTTGTGTACGTCTGCAATGTATTATTAAATGGGAGTCCCAGTTCTGTGGCATTTCAGTAATATACTAGAGAATATTGCCATGGATTTTGTTTTAAGTTAAACATGATAGAAAACTGGATGATTCTGACCAAGCCTGGAGAAGAGAGAAATGCATGTGGCCAGAGCAATGGTCACTGCCATCCATCACTTCTTCCCTCCTCTGTGTGACAGGTGACAAGGTGAACCTGTTCTCATCCCCTCAGGGACACTCCACCCCTTGTCATCTCTCCATCAAGCTGCAGTGTCACCTGCAGTGACAGCACTGACATGAGTAAGTGCCTTGCAGGGATACAAGGAAGCATCACAGTGAACAAAATTTGTCATCTTTAATTAGCAGTGTTGAATGATGTCTTGAAAGCCTGTAGGTATAAACAGACAAATAAGCTGGCAGAATTAAAAACAGATGTTAGTATTTAACTCCCTTAATAACAAAATCCCTCATGTCCTTCCCATTAAAAAAAAATAAAATTAATTATCAGTTAATGCCCAATTCTATTTATACATTTCTCATTAACATGAAGATTGAGCATAATATATTCAGGAAGATAACAGCTTTTTATTTGAATGAAGATGGCTGTTGTTATTTGTGAATTTTTTTGCTGTTCCCTTGTTCCTAGCCTCTTGTCCAGACAGAAGGGACTTGACTTAAAAACTCGCCAGGCCATATCTCAAATTCCATAAATTTTTGATCCTTCAGAAGAAGGTAAAAAAAAAATTCTCTACTAAAATCCTAGAAAAATGTAATCCAGAGTACTAGAATATACTAGAAAACTCTCAATGTGAAACTCATTCAATGAAATAGAGAGGTGTTTTAAAAGGAGAAACCCCTTCCAGATGTGCTGTTTTCAGAGTCCTTGTGCTTTTCAAAGCAAGCTGGTAATCATGACCATGTGTAACTGGAAACTGGAGCAGGTCCAGTACTCATCTGAAGAGCAGGATTGCACAGCCTCTGACCATGGCTGTGGCATGGGATGCAGCACAGGCTATGCCAGCTCTATGCCAGCTTTACAAAGGGAGAGGAAGTGGGAAGAAAAAACACCATGGCACCCCTAGCCCTCAGGTGACTAATAGCCACTTGGATTTATTTGGGAATTTTTTTATTGGCAAATGCCCCTTGAAATGCAACTTGAAAGTGCTCAAGGCCAAGCTGAACAGGGCTTGGGGAAACCTCTTCTAGTGGAAAGTGTCCCTACCCATGACAGAGGGGTGGAGGTTGATCATCTTTATGGTCACTTCCAGCCCAAACCCTTCTGGGATTCTGTGAATGCTTTGTGTTGCTCTAAGTCTACAGAACATAAGCAAATTTAGGCTTTAATTTATCTCCAAAGTCTGTGTTTGGGCTGGAGGTGCACAAAGGCTTAGGAGGAGGACCATGGAGATGAACACAACCCTGGAGCAAAAGGCTTATTCAGTGAACCAGTCTGGAAACATGCAGTGCTTCCTGATTGAGGAGATGCTTGTGTTTTCTAGTCTGTTAATCTGAGGATCAACAGCCTGTGACTGGGATGCCAAAGATGGCACCCAAGCAAACCCTGAATGGCATTTGGCTAGGCTGGCCTGTTGTGACAGGGAAGCAGCTGAGAGAAACGGGGTCTTCTCATTCCAGGGCTCCTCTGGAGTTACAGAGGTGTCAGAGTGGGATTCTCATCTTGCACAAAAACTTTCCTGTGCATCTCCTGGCTCCACTGTTTTTCTCTATGCTTAACACTGGCATTTGAAACACAAAATACAGTCTGGCACGTTTCCTGAAGCAGAATGAGCATGTCCCAGTGGCAGGAACAGAACTCTGAGTACAGCTTTCCTCACCAGCCTTCTTAAGGGGTTCATAATTTTAGGAACTTTTTTAAAGATAAGTCTACCTACTGGTACATACTGGGAGAGAGAATCAGTCTCTGATCTAAGGGCTGTTGCTGTTTGAAAGCAGTATATTTTTCTGGAGGACATATTTGATATCAGACTTTCCTACTGGAGCTTACTGGCACCTGAGAACCAAGCAATGAGCATGGATGTACTTCCCAATGCCTAACTGGAATGCTGTCTTTCAGCTATTAGTCATTGTTTTTCCTGCAGGCTAGACCTGTACTTATGTCATCAGTGGCAAATGCTCCAATAAATTATGAATAGGCATGTAAATGTTTAAACCTGTATGTTTGAATGAGAGGCAGACGGGAAAAATAAGGGAAATTCTTGATCTACTCTGACTTTCACAATACGACAGACTGTCAAGGTTAAAAGGACTTTCACAGATTTTTATTTGCTTTTATTTTATTTGCTTGATGTAAAATGTAGGTGGCAAAATAGAAGAGAATCATGGCAAGATGTCAAGTTATTATGACTTAATTGGTTCCAGAGAATACACAACTGAACTTGTACAGCATTCTAATGTAAAAATGAAGTACATTTAAAGAGATTGCTAAATATGCAGTTTGAGGACACATCTTTAATTTTCATGGTTTTGGCTTTTTGATGCTCATGGCTTGATAAGACATGATTAGTCTCTGAAACATTAATATGATACTGCTATAAAACATTGCTCCTGTTTCTAATAATTTTACTGAAATCTGTCCTGCTGTGAACAGAAGAATGGGCAGTTGTAACTGAAATCAATAGCACTTTTTTTTTTCTGTTCCAAAGCACTGATATGGTAAAAATAAACATTTTCAGTACAGATTTCCCCTCAGAGTTATGAGAGTAGTTGTTGATTATAGTAGATGTCTATATATAAAAGAGTCCCACCTTTGTATGACAATTACCTTCTGACCCTTTCTCTCAGCTTCACATGCATGTAAGTCTTTGAGAATGAGTCTTGTAAAAGGAGAAGGACTTTTGGGGAGCTGAGGTGGTAAACCAAGGTCTGCATCACCCGGGTTTGAGCAGGGCACTCGAGCAGCACAACCCCACCTCTGCAGGTGTTGTGTTCTTCCCTCAGAGGTGCTGCTGTGAGCTGGACCAGTTGGATAATTGCTTTTGGAAGATGATTTTCATGGCTGAAGATTTTTCTGCTTTAAAAAGTAACAACCAATATCACAAACCAAAACAACCCAAAAATCCCCCAGGGAACCAATATGGCCATGGTTCTACTCCTGAAATGGCTTCTGCTGCCACCTTGTTATAATTGGCCTGTGTTTTCAGTGACATAGAATGTGAAGCTGGTTGTATTGAAAGTATAAATTTGGAATGAAATTTTATCACCAAAATAGTTAACCCTTAGAGTGACATCCCTCTAGACAAGGGGGATCCTTCATTGAGGAGTTTAAATTATTTAATTTGTAAAAGAAATAATCATATTGAACCATAAGTGGTGCTCCTGTTGCAGGAATACACTGCTGAAGCTATGTCATGCTGCAAGGGATAAGACTTTATGGTTGCCTCATGTCCTTAAATCTGACTCTGTGGTGTTCGTGGGTTTTTTTTGTTTCTTTTTTTTTTAGGATTGGAGGGTGGAATCTCTGCTTTTCTTTCCTTGGAGGCCTTTCACCTTCTGCCAATAGCAGACTCATTCTCCCCAGATAAGGCAGTGAGGTGACTGCAACTTTCCTCTTCTCTTATGAGCACTTTCTGTTAAACAATTGTATTTTTCATTGAAAAGACTCTGATTGCTTAACATGTCCCCCTGTATTATTTAGAAGTTGGATAAAGATTTGCCATGATAGCACTTACTGTCTGTTTTCTTGGTAGGACCTTAACTAAAATGTTGTTATGACCTGTCATTTTGGAAAGAGGAATTCACACTGGGACTGGGGAAAAGGACTAGAGGAGTGACATGAGGAATGAAAAACTCGTGACAGGAGGCAGAATGAGCTAGCTCAGGTGTTTGTGGTGTGGCATTTTCCTGTGCTCTGCAAAGCTTTCTTTTAGATAAACTGGTTTCTCTCTTGCCATTCTAGTCTCTCAGCAGAGTTCATATTTCTCAAAAATAAACATTTGTTGTTTAAATGTGGGAAGTCTATCCTATAGTGATAAATACACTCTTACCTGTGGGAAAGCAGGAAAGGCCAGAAAAATCTGTCTGAATCTGGTTTTCCCCACTGGTGTCTCTTCCACACCACACTTCCTGGCCATACTGGTGAAAAATTATTCTTGTGAAATGCAAAGTATTAAAAATAATCCTTACTGGATTGTTTATGGCTGATGATGTTGAAAGCTTTTTAATATTTCCCTGCAGTTGGTACAGTTTTGCTGCCAGCTTGCTCTTTGGGTTTGTGTGTTTCTCATTCATTTTCAAGGAGCTTAATACCATGGAATGCAAAGAGCAGGACTGGGATGTCAGACTCAAAGAAAATAGTCATGAGAGAGGAAAAAAAGACTGTGTTCAGTAGAATCTAAAATACTGAGAAGTTTTTTTTCCTAGTTTTGGTTTTTAAGAGTTGGTGAATTCCTTTGTCTATTCCCCTAACATTGTCTAGGGTTTCTTGTTTAATTTATTTAATAGCAATAGTTTCAAAATCAACAAGAAGTGAGGGAAAAAAACCCTAATCCCCAAGCTTGTGCCTCTTTGGCAGAGCAAACTCTGCTACACATGTGCTTGCTGAAACTTGAGCAGGCTCTGTGTTCATACCCTGAGCTGGAACCTGATCTGTGTCCATTTCTGTGAAAGAGCCTTGCCCTGAGTTCTCTGGGCTTTACTTCATGCTCTCCTTCTGCAGCAGAGGTTTATCAGTCAGGTTGAACCCTTGTGGGATTTTTTTAAAGACTTCAGCTGGCTCATCCCTTTGCTTTGTGTTTAGCAATCCAGCTGTGTTAATTCCTTAAACCTTCAGTCCATATTCTGGCAAATACACACATCTCTGCAGGTAACATCACATGGACACAACTACTTTCCTCTGTAACAAAGCTGGCCAGAAGGTTTACACTGTCAGTGAGACAGAAAATATTGGTTAATGTAGAGAAATTAGAACCTCCCTGAGATTTTATTGCCTTAATCTTGGAAAAATTTAGCTTGTCCATGTGGCTTTTAAGACTTGCAGCATATTTAACATTAGTAATGATGGAAGACAAAGTGTGAATTTTAGTTTTTGTTCCAAGGATTTCTACTCCATGGGCACAACAGGCTCACTTCTTTCAGTGTGCTTTGCAGTCTGATTCTTTGTCTCCTTTTGTAGATAGTATTCTCCTTTGGAAAAACTAGACAGAATACCATCCAGTCTGGTACTTCCAGCAGAAATGCCCAGAAGACCTTTTCCTAAATACGAGTGTGTACAGATTGTTAAAAACTACTAAATAAAAATAGCTGTTTCATGCATGTGCTGTTTGCACCAAGGAGGGGCAAGATGATTACTTTCTCTAGGCTGTGGGAGAACAGTAACATATGCCATCCTTACATCCATGTAGATTGATGAATACCAGATGGAAGTCATGCAGAATGTTTTCTGTCGTATGCATAAGTATTGCTGGCAGCTTTTCAGTTTTTGATATAGCAAAAGACAGTTGTACTTGCTTTACTGAGTTGAGATAAATGCCTGCAGACTCTAAAATCTGTCTAGAAGAACCATTGGAACTCTGAAAGTTTTCAGTGATCCTTCATTTATTGTATCAAGACTGTGGCTATCACTGAATATAATTGCTTGGTACAGACAATCTCTTAGTAGCTCTCAGTGCAGAGGAGTGGCTTTTTTCACATCTTTATTTTTCATTAATATTTTATTTAAATCTTAGATGTTAATTCTGATTTTCCTCCAATAACCAAAGATGAATGTTGGAATGTTCACTAAATAGCCTTTCATGAATAACACTCGACTGCTGGATTTCATTCTTCTGTTTCTTTTCCCCAGCACTTTGTCCATCTTGCTCTTTTGGCTCTTGCAGGTGCATTTAATTTGCATCAGTGGAGTTGTCAGTTGTGACCTAAAACAATCAGCTGTGCAGTGCCAGCAGTGTTGTCTTTTGTGCATGCTCCTGATTTTGCTTTTCTGACTGTGTTCACCTACTACTGTGCTTTGATTAGAGTAGCAGTAGCAAATCTGGAGGTATTATAGAGTGGTGTTCTATTGAAATACCCTCAGGTGCAGCTGTTTTGTCACTGGTTTGGATGGTCTTCCTCCGTGGTTTGCTCTCAAGGGTTTAGCTGACTGTTATTTTGTGACTCCTAGTTTTTAAGCTAATGGTTGGCAGTGATTTCTCTTTCATAACCTTAGCCTGGGATCTGGGCCTGCTTTGAGTGTGATTTCCATGTGGCTATTATTTGTTTCCCCCAGCCCCATTTGTGACTGTTTGACATAATTCACTTAAGACCAGTTTGACATAATTCCAGGTGAGACTAGAACTAAATCATGGAAATTCATACTCAAAAACTGGCTGACAGACTAGCTATTGTGGCCTGCTTGTGCAAGGGTTCAAAAAAGATTGTGAACCATGTGGTGGTTTAAGGAAAACCAGTTCTGTAGTCCATTTCCTTTGGGAAAAGGAGTGAGATTATTAATTGCCACAAAGACTTACTGTGTCTGGGGAACTGCAAATTGTCGCCAGTTGCTGACAGCAGCCCAGTCTCCCAAGGCAGGGGAGTGTGTATTACCTCCCACAGTCACCAAATCCAGCCAGTTCTTTGCCATAGAAGAGCTGAGCTGCTGCTGACAAAGGAGACTGCACAAAAGAAGAGTGGCCAAGTCAAGGAAATGGTAGAGAAATTTGTTTTGATGTGTTTGAGAAACAGGATGAAATTACCTTCCCCCAAGGTGCCCAGAGGAATAGGATAATAATTTAGAGTAATAGCTGTAGCTGGTTGTGTACTATTCAGTGACTTTTTTTTTTTATGTTGGAAAATGCTGGCTTCTCCAAAGGAGAAAACTATTTTCTTGAAACATATTTGCTTTTTTAAAACATTCAAGGAGAGTTCCTAGAGTTTTCATCTGAGCATCAGGGAGGTGCATTCCTGTAAGAGGCTGGATAATCAAAAACATCCCAAACAATTAGAAACACCAAACTCCTGGTCTTTGTTCGGGAGGACCTCGTTGCACTTATTCCTAAGATCCCGAGTGAAGATGTTAGAGCAGCTTAGCAAGCAACCCTTCAGCCAGATTTCAACGATTGACCCTCTGTGTGATCCTGGTTGGTCAATATGAGTGGTTTAGCTACCATGGTGTGTCACGAGATTGTAGTACATAGTGTTTTCTTCAGTAGTTTGTAAGTGTTCAAATGCCTGGTTGTTAGAGCACTCATCCAAGATGGAAGATGGACTTCCTCAAGTCCTTGCTTTGCTTCATTGCAATGGAAAATTAAATGCTGCTGGAGGCAGGAGCTGGATGGACACAGAGGCTGCCGTGCCTGCAGTGCCTGACACGTTCACTCTGTGTGCCAGCCCTGGCTCCACAGGGGCCGGGTAGCCGAGCCACTCCCAAACGCCTCATTAAACTGCTACATTTTGCAAGGAAATCAGTGATGTTTACTTCAAAAATCTCTTGATAAATGCCCCATTACAACTTCATTAGCCACTCAAAGCTATGCAGCCCCTGGCCATGGGTTCCAGTGCTCTGTGATTGGGACTCAGCAAGCTGGATCCTGGGCTGAGTTCTGCAGTGATGTGATTCTCACTGCCCGGTGCTGTGCCCTTGCTTTGCAGCAGGCTGGGATCGTGTGAAGTAAGGCAAGCAAAGGAAGTTTGAACAGCTTTATGTGCTCATCAGGCCTTTAGAAACAGACTAGGATGATCTGATACTTCAGATCTGTCCCAGCCAGATACCAAAAGCCTGCTGCATGGTTTGAGTTTGTTGTGTTGCAAGCAGCTTTTGGTTGCTTATGGCCTGTTGGGCAGCTGGAAGGCCAGACTGCTTCTAACCTGCCGTGTGTATTAAAATTCCTTCCCCTCAAGTTGTCTCCAGCTCTGCAGCATGCAAAACTCAGATGTTGTCTGACTTAAGTTTTCTTAGGGGAAGTGGTGGCGGGTAATGAGTGTAGAAGACACATAATTTAATTCATGTGCTGTATTTAGAGAATGGAGGCATGCCAGTGTATTTGTAACGTCTCAGATACTGGGGGGAGTGACTGATGGCCAGTAGCTGTGTGAGCTGTGCCTCCTGCACTGAGCTGCTGGTCAGGGGGAGCTCTCTGAGCCAGCATAAAATGCAGTGGGCATGGTGTGCATGCATGGTGTGCATGAGCTGAGGCCAGGAGAGTGGACTGCAGCGGCTCCTCTGTGTTCTGTTAGTGCAGGAAGAGGAATTTTCCTTGCTGTCTCTCTGTCTCATGACACAGATGTCCACAGTGTGTGCTTGAATGGGGGAGAGGAGAGGGAGAGCTGAGGAACAGGGGGGCAGATCAAGCTGCTGAGGTTGGAAGTACAAAGCTGTTTCATGCCATTCAGGGCAACAGGATTGCAGGGGTTTTATAATTTGATTTCCCAGCTTCTAGCAATGTCTGTTTTCAGTGTTCTTTTTGGGGAGACCTCTGTTCTGCTGTTCTCCACTGGCAGGTTTATAGGGTGCCTCAGAGAATGAGGAAGTAGATGGATTCATCACATCCTACTTGACTGCGAGGGAGGCAGAGATAAACCTTCACCAGCAGGAATATCTCTCTAACTTAACCGTTAAGAAATATCTTAAATTAATAGTACTGGTAATGTGCAGTAAAGCAGCCACCAATCTTCCTTTTCAATAGACTTTTTAGCTTGTAAAAAGACTGAATTTGAGTTACAGCTGGATTTATGCTTATCTTTCTCACTGTGCTAGCAAAGCAGGTTAGGGATTTATTTGTATTTTTCTGGATGAGAGATTTTTCCAGCACTCACTTGAGGATCTCGTGCTTTTGAAAATCCCTTCCTGTGAGGTTTAGGGAAAAGGGAGAATTAATGGAACTGATACTAGAAAGATGGGGAAAACAGTGGTAAAAAGGTAAAAATAATTCTGAGGAATTTTTATTTTTTTTCCATTCTAAACGTACTTAGGTGAAGTGTGCGATAATGTAGAAGGGACAGGGTGCTGTGCTCGGTGCGGTGGGTGCGG